>WBND01001683.1:0-56486 GCA_013398595.1 Tychaedon coryphoeus
TGTGCGGTTAGATATATTAGTAAAGAGCTGTTATTTCTACCCTTATCTCTGCCTCAGAGTCCTTGATTTCAAATTCTCTATTTCAAGAAAGGAGTTTCTGCCTTTGTTGGCAGGCGCCTGTCCCAGAAACCAGGACAGCGGTTAGCTAGAGTAGTAAAAGAGCTGTTACTTCTACCCCTTTATCTCTGCCTTGAGTCCTTAATTGCAAAACAAATATAATACTTAGAGGGGGGTGACATTAAATTCTCTACTTCAGAGGGGAACTTCTGCCTTTATTGGCAGGACTCTGTCCTAGAAACCAGGACACCCAGAAAGATCACTGAATCCATCTCCTGGCCCTGTGCAGGACACCCCAAGATTTACACCATGTGCCTGAGAGCATTGTCCAAATGCTTCTTGAACTCTATCAGGCTTGTAGCTGTGACCACATCCCTGGGGAGTCTGCTCCAGCACCCACCCACCCTCTGGATGAAGAAACTTTTTCTAATATGCAGCCTAAACCTCCTCCAACACAGCTTCAGGCCATGGATCTCCTAAACTGAAAACTGTTAGTCAAGCACATTTTAGAAAAAGGAAGATTACAAGTTTTTGTCTATTGACAGCAAATTACATTTAGCCTTTCCTGCTTTGAGCAGGACTGAACCTTGAAGCATCATTGCTGAGAGAGTCACCCATCTACAGAGAGGTCTGATGTAAGTGTGAGTAGGTCTCATCTCAGAAATATGATGTTTTCTCCTCATGAAGTTTGAATGACAGAGCTGTACAAGTACAGTACACCTGATAATTTTCCATGTGTTCCAAACCACTGCTCCTCAAAGGTACTTTAGAAACAGTGCGAACAGCATTTTCATCAGATTTACAAAGCTGTAAGCTGTAAATCAGCTATAGGCTGCTGATCATAATAGAAAAATCTCTGTCATGCTATCCTCATGCTGTCCTCACAAAACATGAATTAACTGGGAGAAGACTAGATGAGCAGTCATGTGGCTGTGGGAATGGAAAGAGCAGGGATGATGATGCTGGCTAAGATGGGTCCAAATCCCCAGGTGTGGATGGTGTAGGACAAAGCAGCTACATGGTCATGGGTGGGGTGGTAGCTGTCCAGCATATGTTTATTCATCTCTGTTAAATGCAACTCCACTAGAAAAAAAAAGGAAAAATCCAAACTGCTTAACTTTGTGAGGGAAAAAAACCCAAACAAAATGTTAGATAGATTCATCACAGCCTTTTCATTCAGTGGTCCTGTCAATATGGCTATAATTGTAATAGTCCTGTAAGTACTCAGGAGCTTCAGTTGCACTGATTTAAAGTGCAGGACTTAGGTGCTTTCCAAGGTATCTCAACGGGAGGAATTTCATTTAAAATTAACAAGGTAAATGCTTTTTTCTACTACAACATCATTATTCTAGATGATAGACTGAGAAGACCTATAGCTCACTGAAGACATACCCATAGCTCACTGAGTTCTACAAGAAGGCAAAAAATTTGCATGTTAGGCTACATTGCTGAAAGGACTTTTTTGATGTGTGAAAGGTGCTGCAGAGCAAAATGAGGAAATTCAGGGGGCAAAAAATCCTGGTTTTACCTGTAGATTTGAAGAGTTCTGACATTTCCATCAAGAGTTTTGTGATCAGAAAAGGTAAATCTTTACTAAATAAGTGCAAATTGCATTTTGATATGCTATAGACCATCATGTTTTGTATTGTTCAATATTCTATATTGTTTTCATTGTAACAAACCTCAGTTACTACTTAAAACCTTTTTATGTGTCCTATGTGATCTGCAAAGCAGTACTTTGATGCTTACTTAACTCAAGATATTTTAACTAGTTAGTGATGGCTGGAGAGCAAAATAAGCTCACTTGATATTTGTTTCCTGAAATAGGATCGAATGAAATGGTGACACAGTGTTAATGCTCCCAAGAGAACACTCTCCTTCACTAGGTTTTAGAGAATTCAGTTTTAGGAGCAACTCAGAGAAGTGGGGAATGAAAACAACCTTTGCTTTGCTTTTATTTTTGTTTAGAACAAAATGAAATCCTGCAACTGAGAATTTCAAGTTCAGAGGATTTTGCTTTCATGTTACTTGTGCCATACTGTTATGTCTTTAAAAAGCAATGGAACATATTCATAACACAAATGTATGGACTGGTTTATAACTCTCCTGTACTTATAATCAGCAGAACATGAACTACCTTTGTGGGACTTCCACAGTGGGAAACATACTAAATAAAAGCTGGCTTGCTTGGCCAGAATTAAGCAGAGGAGAAATATGACTTTGGTCTTCTATGGGTCACTGTCTCTCGCTTTACCTGAGAAAAGCCAAACAAAATCACAAATATATAAACATCATGATTTCCCCTTGAGATAGTATATGGATAAGTTTTTAACATTCTCCAATCCTTTCTCTGTACTTCAGGTTGGTTATTATATAAAATATGCCATATAAATTTATTTAGCAGTAGTTATTAAGGAATGCTGCAATAATTCTAATAGTAATGCTGCAATTAGCAGTAGTAACTATAGTCACAATACATTGCTAATAGATCGTGAGTGACTTGGCTGTCATATCAGTGGGCTGGAGCTGATCAATGCTGGTATTTCATTGCGTCATGTTCATCATATGCTGCATCCCTCAGAAGGTGGAGATGCCACAGTTGTTTATGCATACAGATGAAATTTCCTACTAATGAGCAGTCGGTAATATTGCCAGGGGTTTGGGAACAACCTGGCAATCAGTGCCGTTTCTCTCTACGCACTCTTGCCCAGTGATCGAGGGCTGACCTGGTCAAGGATATTCTTGAGCCACACCTGAACCCAGAGGTTTCATGACACAAACCCCAGTCAAAGCACTGATCTGCTTCAGTGTGAGCTGGAAGTTTCTAGGGCATCTGTGTGCAGCCTGAGCTTGCAGCAGCAGATGGGGCAGTTACAGTGCATTTACAGCCCACTCCACAATATCTCATTGTGAGCATGCTTTCCTCTGCAGAGCTCTAGAAATCAACCTTTTGTGGTTAATGGTATTATTGGCTATTGCCTGGCTTAGTTCAACAGTCACAGCTGATGCATGAGTGTTTGAAGCAGTGTTTTTCAGGCCGGTGCCTCAAGGGCTACATCCTAACAGTGTTCTGTGAAACAAGAAGAGGAATGGCCCATAGCAAAAGTGATAAAAACCCGCTAATCTCTGTTTAGTGAGACAGCTAATGTTCCTAACATGTTCCTCACCTCTCAGGCCATTTACAAGCCTGAGATACGTACCACACTTCAGTAGTGAGCTTTCAGTGAGAAAGCATAGTTTCTAGGTAAATTTTAGTAATAAATTTTTTGTATGCAAAGTAGTGCAGACCTTTATTATTTGGCCTTGAAAAAAAATGATGTTTTACACATACATATAGAAATATAAGGCTTTTTTCTTTCTCCTGGATAGATGGTAAATTAAGAATCTGGGTCTTTTCTATATTCACAAGAAATCACATATGACACTATGTTGTTATAACTACATGTTGTATTCTCAATACCCTCCTATTTATTGAAACGGAAGTCCAAATTGACTGTCCAAATTTCTAAGGGTAGCAAGTACTTACTCGTTTTAGAAAAAGGTACTTTCTTGAAATTCAAACCTCTTGTTGAAAAGAATGTGAGCTGTAAATACCCAAGCCTCCTCTCTGGCTTCTAGGTTAGCTCAAGACCAGGAGGAGGCTTAGAATCTAGCAGGAACGAGATAAAAGACGAAAGGAGGCTCTTCTTCCTGGGATAATCTAACCCTTTATTCCTGAATGGGTTCCAGGGGAAACAGAGAGCTAGCATGGGAAACACGGGGACATTTCAAACCTTCGGAAGTGGCAGAGGAACCCCAAATCACAGCCAATCAGGTCTGGCCACAGGGAAAAGGGGAGGGAGGAGAGTTAAACCATATAACAGACCATGGGGGAACCACAGGAGAAACCATTTAAATGCAAGCCTACAGCAATACAACAAATGTGCTTTTACATAAAGGGAGGAGAAAGTTTCTATAGATAAGGTGATTTTTCCAGCGTGAAAGTCAATAGCCAGAGCAGTAGCCTGGGATACTGGAAATTTAAGTTCAAGTTCATTCTGCTCAATTGAGGACTTAGACCTGAAACTTCCATATTTTTTTTCCTATACAAGGCAGGTTTCTTAGGTCCTGACTAGTGATCCCATGGCACATATGTGTGAGCTCATTTCAGTGATGCACCCACTTCTGATGTAAGTATTCTTGCCTTTATATGTTTGACTATGCATTGAAAAATATCTGCACAATAACATTGTCACGTCAGTTTATCAACTTGCAAGTGTGCAAGAAAGGTTCCCCTCTCCAGAATTGTAATAAACAAGTTTTACCAAGAAGAAATAGTTTCAAACTGTTACCTAACTGGCTACCTTAGCAAATTGTTTTTAAGGAGTGTTCTGTTATAAGTTATAAGTAGTTCCAGTTCAGGAGTTCGCTCTCCCTCATTCAGCTGCCGCCTCCCCTTTTCTGGTCCTAGTCAGAAAGTGTTAACAGTTAAAAGGATTGTCACTTACCTTATTGTTAAATCCACTTGTTTGTTGGTTGGTTCTCTGACCAAGTCGCTGTGTTCTCTTCCCCAGTTAAATGTACAGTCCATATATATCTTAAACCCCAGTTGGTTGTACTTCCCTATCCCAGTTGCTTACCATTTCTGCCTTTTCCCCTTACCATTTCCGCCCTCTCCCTTACCTCATTTCCGGCCCTGCTGCTGCTGCTTCCTGCCTGCCAATCAAGCCACCTGCGACGCCTCTTATGTAAATTCTCCAAAGCTCCCAGACACCACTATGAACAGGAAGTTCAAGTAAGGAAAAAAAATCTTCTAAAGCAGCAAAGTGATACCAGGTTCAAGACCCTGAAACACACCGTCCAGTGAGCCATGTCATCGGCTGTTGCAGAGTGCCTCCGTCCCCTTAGCTGTCCATTCACCATCACCTCAAAAGTAACCCGAAAGAGTGACCACCCCTAACTGACAAGCCATCCCAGAGTTCCTGAGCACGCCCGCGAGACTGGAACCCCCGACCCTGGTGATTAGACAGGATTGATGAGGAGCCTCCTCCCCAGCGTCAGGACTGGCTGAGCAGCAGCAGCAAAGGCTGTCCCACGGGTCCCCCACTGCCATCCATAAAAGAGCTGTTTAAAATAAAGGCTTCGGCCCATGTTTTTAACAAGAATGAGCTGTTCTTCATATAAATTTGCTGCATCATCCATCTTCCCTTAAATGTCCCATTCCTGAAACCTTTCAAATTGTCTGTTTTGTTAAGAAAAAAAAAAGCATAAACCGTGATTCGGTTTCCTCAGTTTCTTCCTGGGGCAGTTTTCAGTTAAAGCCTCTTGGTTGAGTTCTTTCTCTCATTTAATGTTCCTGCCAAGATCTAAAATATCCTTTCACCTTAAGAATGGGACAGGGATACAAGATGGGAAAGTTTAGTCCAACTGTTAAGCTGAACTTGTAGAAAATAATGGGGTCATGGAGCACTTGAAGAACAGCTGCAGAAAGAGAAGAATAATCACCACAAGGATATTTCTGTGTTAAATGATGTGACAAATGGAAAAGATGCTTGAGGTTATTTAAATAGGATCCTGTAGAACACACAAATAAAAATCACATCCACTTCAGAGAAAAATTAATATTATAACCTAGTTTAGCTATTGAATCTGCAGGTTCTGTTTCAGACACAGGGAAATGTTTGTATATCTTTCAGCTTTTCTAAGTTAAAAAAAAAGGATATGGTTTTACTTTTTTCTTCTTTGCCTTTAGACCACAGCAGCCACAGCAAAGTTTCATTTGTGTAGTCCTATATAGAATAACTATTTAGTTTTAACGTTTGCTCAGAAGTGGACAATATATGACCCCACTAAGAATATCAGAATATTTTAAAAATCAGGGTGTTTGCCAGATGGTCCACAAAGATATTTTCACTTATGATGTAATCAAAACTAAGACTCTGTAACAGACATAAATCTAAAACATGTTAAAAGTTTTTTACTAAGACCTCAGATGTTCATGGCTTAGGATTAGTGTTCTACATGAAAACAGTACAAATATCCATTTAGAAAAATGTTGAAGCTAAACTGCTAAGCATCCTTAAGTGAAACAGTGCTGCGTATATGGGATGAGGACCAGGGAATCAATGTACTATGCAAAGTGTTGTTTCACCATTCATTTCATTTGGTAGCTCTGAAAGGCAAACAGTTGCCATAGAAACAGTAAAACAAGTCCATTTTCAGGACTGGATGATGCACTTCTTTTGGAAATTTAAATATAATTTCACTAGATAGGTTTTTGTCAAGTGTGCACCCTGCAGGAACTTTGGGGTTGGAATAATATGCATCTGGTTGTGTTTGTTTCATTTAAAAGGCTGATCCATTCTGTGCCAGTTGGATTTTCACAGCACGCTGTTCCAGTTCCTCTGATTTCTTATTGCAACTTGTAATCTTGGACATTTCAGGTATCTTCAATCCTACACACAGGAGCCTTTGAAAATTTGCCTGGAAGCAAACATGTCAGGACCTCTCAGGATCCATTTGCTACTATAGTCTCATATCCTTTATTAGTGTCATTGTGCAAATTGAAGGCACAGACTGCAATCAGGTTTTTCAAGCCTTTAAGCTTTCAGTCCTCTGTCTGTTTAAAGGGCTCACAATTCCAGAAACTGGTCTTTCAAGCATCACGGTCATTTTCTAGTATGCTATGCAATGAATGGTTTAGGGATTTGTGGGAAGGACACAGAAGGGTAAATTAGATCACTTACTTTAACAGCAGACAAAAGTTGGGAGTGAAACTGAAATCTAGGTTTAAAAGGGAAGTATTTCCTAGCCTTTGGAAGAAGCAGAACTAAAGGTACAGAGTGATAGCAGTATTGTATACACTTCCAAACTTTCTTTTAAACTGTTTGTTTTCATTCCCAGTGTCATGAATGAAGCTTGGTGCAGTCCAAGTTAATTCGGTTTTTTTTCACAAGAGTTCCATATTTCCCTTGTCAGACTGTTACTGGTACTTAGATTAGCTGGTATGAAGCTAACCAGACCTTCATAGATGGACTGAAGAAGCTGGTTCAGGGCTCTCAGAACACCTCAAGATATATTTGAGCCAGCACAAATGGTTGTGCCATGGTTACAACACTGACTATCAAAATAAATCACAAAATGAAATTTTATAGGTGCTTTCTGGGAATAGATTTACTTGATAGTGGAACCCTGAAAAACTGTCTTCTCACTGCTCATGGTTGATATATCTACATATGGCACAATGTATCAGTGCAATTGCAATACTACATTTGAAAATTAAGTGTTCATTACATATGCAATTATGTTTTACACAAGTTCCAAGAAATAGAGAAGAACTAAAAGAAGAACTAAGACTTTGGAAATATATTACTATTTTAAGATTTCCTGTCTGTTTCTCCACTTCCAAATACAGAAGAGAAGTTTTGTCTTCCTTGATGAAATGTCAAATTTGAGTCTGTAGTAACTTTTGAAAAGTCAAATTCCTGGCTCTGGCCTGTGTGGATGTTGCACAGGTGAATCCTGGGAAGTGAGAGAACCTTAATGACTGAATGCATGTGGACACTGCTGAGGGCCTAGAAAAATTTCAGCCAGGCTTTTTCTCAGGTTCTGAGCTTCTTTCCCAGGCCGTGAGACTTTCTCAGCTCCGGCCGGGATTCTTTCTCAGGATGATAGCTTTCTTACAAATAGAAAGGAATTAATAAACATAGATTAGCACCTGGTTTTGACTGTGGGACAGTGCATGAGGTATGTGACATGGGATGTTTTCCCATGATAGCCCAATGGATGGCTATCCTGACTTAGATTCATGAACTGTCCTATAAATATAGGTCGGGTTTTCAATGAAGTGCTTCTTTTGCCCAAGAAGAAGTGTGTTGCTATTATTTGCCACTCCTAGCAAATAGCGACAAACACGTGTTGCTGATTTGGAGAATTTAGGACCACTTGTAAGACATTGATGGTAAAGTGTTTAAGAGAGGTCTTGCAGAGAAAAGAGAACTTCTGACTGAAAGAAGTCAATCAGGCTTTTACCACTGATTTTAAGGCCTCTAAATTTCACAATAAAATATTTGTCTAACTATGGGAGCTGCATTTTGAAAAACAAAAAGCAAAAAAATACAAAACAAAACAGAACAACAACAACAACAAAAAAAAAAAAACCAACAAAAAACAGCCCCATAAGCCTTTAATTTTAAATGTAAAACATTTTACCTTTTGGCCAAGCCCTATTTCTTATATTTGCGCAGTATTTTTTATATATATATATATCACATGAAGAGGAAAAGATAAATTTAGTAAGTTTGCTTAAAAATCTATAATTCCTTTACATGTAGAGTAATAGTAATATCTTGAGAGTTTCATATTTTTATTTTATTCCCAGTGGTTAGCAAAAGGGAAACTATTACCAGTCCCTTAACTTCAAGTAGAGAATGCCAGTAAAAAACACTTCATCCATTCAGTTTTGCAAATACAGATCTTTTGAATTTTATCTGAAACGTGTTTTGAAGCAAATATTTGCATCTTTTTTTCTCCTTGGTTTTTCTTGAACTCTCAATTTTAAAGGCAATTTATAACCACATGGCTTCTTCACTTCAGAGTGGAATGTGAAAACAAGCACATCGACAAGAATAGATGGATTTGAAGTAGTAAAATTTAAAAAGGCAACACTTTCCCCCAGCATCTACCTTTTCATCTTCAAAATGTGGTTTTATTCATATGCTGCTCATCTCTACATGGCTGTGGTTCTTGGTGCAGTCTGGCCAAGACTAGAGGCATTACTGACACAGTATTGTACAGGCTCAGCAGAACTGCAGCATTCTCCAAGACTTTTATGAAACTTGCTATTCACAGGGTTTAATTCCAGCATTTTAAATGCCAAAAATTTCAATACCAGTTAGAGAACCGTCTGCATTTCAAGTGTTTTTTTTTTTTTTTTTCAATATGTAAAACTACAAACCTTCTAAAGTTGACCCTTTACCGGTACGCTTTGATGAGAGCTAGTGACAAAAACTGATGAGAACTAGTAGTGAGAGGTAGTGGTGAGAACAGTCCCCTTTTACTACAGAGACAAACTGAAATACTTGATTTGGAACTATTTTACTTTAGGAATATGTAAGGATTAAAACTGTATGCATAAGTGTAAAAGCTGTAAAATTAGGATAGCTCAGTTATC
This sequence comes from Tychaedon coryphoeus, assembly GCA_013398595.1. Lineage (NCBI taxonomy): Eukaryota > Metazoa > Chordata > Aves > Passeriformes > Muscicapidae > Tychaedon > Tychaedon coryphoeus. Next base: position 9,209 of record WBND01001683.1, read on the forward strand.
TACATGGCTAGCAGCAGAGAGCAAGCAGGTGCAGAGACACACATAGGGCAGCCAGATAAACATCTGGCCTTTGGCATATTACTGATAAACTCTTCTACTCTTCTAAAATCTGTCTTCTGGAAGAACATAGAGGAAAAAAAACATTTTCATTCTCTGTTTAACTATTTTAGTGAGTGAATTTGTTTGGGAGCGGGTTTTTTTTTGTGTTTGGGGTTTGCTGTTTTTTTTCATTTAACAACTGCAGATATTTGAATTTGGAGAATGCTTAGGGGAAGGGCAGTTGACAAATTTTAAAGAAGAAACCACTTGTATAATGAAGAAAACAATGGAGCAACTGAATGGAGGCAGCACCATCTGGAGAAACAGACTGATTGCTTATTGAGCAGCCAAGGGTCTGTGAAAAAAGAGATGTCCCTGGGCTACATAATTAACTTGATATTTTACGTCTTTGTGGTGTGGGCTTTGTGGGTTAGTTCAGGGACCAATGTATCTAATGCAATACTTTCTAAAGACTGGGAGAGGACACGTCCGAAGTTTAAAACAAAGCTGGACCATTTCCTTTATTTCCATTTTCTGGAAACAAATTTAATTATGTGAATTTCCTGGAAAGAGAGTCAGCTGAAACAACTCACTTTGTTTAAACCTTCCATCATCTATGTAATTTTACATCTATCCTGGGTTTGCTAGTTCCAAATAATCCCATGATTTGGCAAATGTCACAGCTGTTCTTCATATTTGTCATAGCTCAGTGATCTGTGACAGCAAGTGGAGATCAAAAACTAACAATTACTCTATCCAAAAACATTTAGATCCTCAATAGAAATCAAGATTACTATTCTTTATGTAATGAATCACGTTTTTTCTCGTGTTGATCAGCACATTAATGGCTTGTTGTATGCCTTGTTGAAGTATCTCCATGACATAAGAACTGTACTTCAATACTTATGGGGGTAAAGGGAAATTGGTGCCGCCCAATTATTATTATAATGTTTCTCCTTTTCATTGGGTTAGAACATATATTTGCAAGAACTAAATGCTATGTGAGAGCTATAGTTGTTTTCACTGAAAGTAATCTATTCTTTCCATGAACCCAGTAAGGATTTTTTATGAAGTTTTGTTAATTGTTGGCTTTCTGAGTATTTTCTTTCTACTGTTTTTCTGAAGTGCTTTTGTGAACTGTATGTTAAATAATCCTTTTTTTTTTCTTTCACATCTTGATTTCTTCAATTGTATTTTTGCTTTTGAGATTTGAAATGCTATGTTTGCAACACAAATGCATCTCCTACATTGAAAGATGGTTGAAAAGCACATTCTGTGGCTGTAGTGCTGTTCTAAACAGAAGCATAGGTGGGTCTTAGGCATATGTTCACTGTGCTGCTTTAATATTTAATTCCATTGAAGTTGATTTGAGGAACCTCTTTTTAACACATCCCTCAGGTTTCTAGGAGGGTTACAGACTTTAAGGCACATATAAATCTGGAAAAACAGAAGTGCACTAAGGAATTGAAGGAAATAGGAGAATAATAGGTTCTTATAACTACAGTAGGAACTATTTATACATGTAAAAATGCAGGTAAATCTGCACTAGATAACAACTTGTGTGCAGTTCTGGGTATGACAATATAGATTAAATTGCTTTTGGAGAGAAAAGCTTTACACCTAAATGGGATCATCAGCATTACAAGCCTGTATAACAGTAAAAATCAAAAGCTTCAGCTGAGTTTAATGTAGAAGACCTAATTCCCAGTTTCTGTGCTGAGTGTGAAATGGCTGTGCTGTAGTAGCATAGATCTGGTGTAAGATAGCGGAGAATAAGCCTGAAAGATTTTACCCAAATTCAATGTATTGTTGCATGAGAAATATATCTAACATAACCCATCAGAAATAAAATTTCTCATGAATCCCTAAGACCGATCAAGGTAACACTCCTTTAATAAAGGAAATATTTTTATTTCCTTGCCAAGCAAATAAAAAGTGCTAAGAAAGTTGTTACATTTCACAATAAACCATGCTGGTGTAGAGCTTACTTTCAAGGAAAGTCCAGTTTCATGAGGCACTGGAGGGATTCACATATACTCACGTTTTCCCCTGCACAAGCAAATGTGAATTTCTGTGTTTTGGACCCAGACTTCAGCTGTAAACAACTAACACCTCAAATCTGTGTTCCTCCCCAGCCTGTAGAAGCTCACCTATTATCATTCCCTTGCTGAAAACCTAATTGCCCCACCCTACCCTACACCACTCCTGCAAAAACAGTAAGGGGGAGGAGGGGATGAAGGGGTGATATCCTTTCTTTTTAAAAAGCAGGTACACTGACAGCTTTCTAGTGATAGTAATAAGGAAGTCTTAGTTTGGGTAGAGAAATATGGTAGGAGCTCTGAATGACATCAGTTGGCTAAAAGATTCTTTTAGGGAAGATGGTTTCTCTGAGTGTGAAGTAAACAGCTGATAGACTGACCCAAATTTCAGGCAAAGCCGAAGGAAGTAAAACCCAAACACACACGAATGATAAGGAGTTCATTTACATCCATATATATTTTGGGTTTGTTCATGCTTTTTTGGTTTTGTTTTGGTTTTGGTTGTGGTGGTGTTGTTGTTGTTGTTGTTTTGGATCTTGTTGTTGTTGTTGTTGTTTTCGGTTTGGGGTTTTTTTTGTGGTTTCTGGTTTGTTTTTTTAATATAAATCATATTTCTACCTAATTAACTTGGTTATCAAAACACCAAAAATGGAGTAATGCTGTGAGAGTTTATTGTTTTCTGCTTCATATGTATATGTATCTTCATGTATCTTCAGAATCTCACAGTAGGGCGCTTTCCCTGGTAAAGGTATCTGACAGGTAATTTTTTGGTACATTAGCACTGTAGATGAGAAAGATGCTAGAAAGTTGATTTTGTATTTTATTTGTGCTTTTGTGGGATAATTCATGACAGCTCTTTAAATATTAAACCATTTTAGCCCTTCTCCTGTAAATAGAACACTGATTTCCTACTAAAGGAAGGCCTGTAGAAAGATGTAATCATGCATTCAAAGATATTTTGCATGCAGGGTTGCTAGTGACTGAAATGCTAATTCCCGAAAAATCTAAAGAAGAGCTGCTTTTAATGCTCAGATTGTTTCCATATAAAATGGGTTCATAAAAATATTTACACAAAGGCTCAAAGGAAGTCAATACCCCTCTGGAGGGTAAGTGAAAGAAAAATAGCTTCAATTAGGAGAATTGCTTTATGCTTTTCTATTGAAAAACTTGACAATTACATCAAATTGCTATTTTTAGGCAGATTATAAAGTGGAACACTGGGTTAATGAAAGCAGCCTGCACAAGTGGAGTACTACAGAATGTTCACCCAACATCTGGCATATATATGGTACTCTATATGTCTGAGAGAAATGCATGCAATATGCCTGTGATGCCTTAGAATTTTACAAGAGAAGAAAAGCTGACAGTTTTTATTGGCAAAACAGAAAACATAGTTAGAAACAACTTCTCTCCTATATTACTTGAGTTTATTTTAGAGGTAAGAGGGAGTTCATAATAGAAAGGTTTGGATTGGAAGGGACCTTAAATATGATCCAGTTCCAAGTCCTCTGCCATGGGCAGGGACACCTTTCATTAGGTTACTCCCAGCCCCATACAGCCTTGGCCTTGAACACTTCCAGGGATCCAAACTTTTTTTGGGAAACTTGTCCCAGTGCCTCACTACCCTCACAGTAAAGAATTTCTTCCTAATATCTAATTTAAACCCATTTTCTGTCGGTTTGGATCCATTCCCCCTTGTTCTGTCACTACACATAAATAGTCTTTCCATCTTTATTTTAGGCTCCCTTCAGGTCATCCCAAAAGTCTTATCTTCTCCAGACTGAACAGTGCTAATTCTCTCAGCCTTTCCTCATAGGTGCTCCATCTCTCTTATCATCTTGGTAACCCACCTCTGGACTTGCTCAACAGCTCCAAATCCCTGTGTTTAGGACCCCACCTCTGGATGGGCGCTCACTAGAGTTAAGTAGAAAGGTAGAATGCCCTCCTTTGACCTGCTGGCCATGCTGCTTTTGATGCAGCCCAGGACACATTTGGCTTTTTGAGCTGAGTGCACATTGTCAGCTCATGTCTAGCCTCTCATCCACCAGCACCCCAAGTCCCTCTTGACACTCCCAAGTCCTCTTCCCACTTCCTGATCTGTTCATCCCCCAACCTGTGTTGATACTGGGAGTTGCCCTGATACAGGTGCAGCACCTTGATCTTAATAAATCTCATGAGATTCCTGTGGGCCCACTTCTTGAGCTTGTCGAGGAGCCTCTGGATGGCATCCTATCCTTCAGGTGTGTCAACTGCACCATGCCATCCTCTGACTACAAATGGTGTCAAGTTGTAGAAAGGGAGAATTTGGTGTATGCACCGGTATTCACAGTATTCTGCTGCAAATGATCTACATGTTTTTTCCACAGTGCAATTCCCTAAAATCTTAAAAAAAGAATCTTGAATTTTGCAACTCTGTTGAGCACTCTCCAGTCAGGTACACAAAGTTTTTAAGATTTCTGTATTTGAAAGTCTTGTGCAACGCCATTGGTGGTGGTGGTGTTCAGGCATGTAAGAGTTTAAGTAACATCTACAGTCATAATGCTTGTCATGATTGTTGATGTCTCAGTTTCTGGTATTAGGGACAATGTGCAGATTCTTTCAAATCCAAATGGCATCTGCATTCAAATGGTTGTAGGTTTTGATAGTGCAATCCAAAGGGATTAAACTCAGCCCTAAGATATGAAAATATATAGTTAATACTAGAAGTGACATCAGAGAGGGGAGTTATAGCTTAATGTAACCCATACAAGAGTGGACATGCAGAGACTTGCAGCATCTTTATCAGTTGCTATTAGATATGACGATCTGGATGCAACCTCTGCTTTAGGAAAACCCTAAATTCCTGATTGCTAGATGCTTGGAGATCACATAGGGGAGAGAAGCACTCTATATCTGCCCTATCTCTTTCCATTTTCACTGAGTGTCCTCCCTCCCAGCTGTGGTCAAGGACTTCCTTGACTAAATTGGGAATTTCGAATTCTAGGTGACAAGAAGAAAGCCAGGTGTGGATGCTCTCAGTCTCTGTGGTTACCGTGAAGCACTCACTTTAATGAGATGGATCATATTCTGGAAGAGATGCAGGCTCCATGGACCTTGTTGAACTTCACAGAACTTCAGAGAACTTCACTGAACTTCACAAGTTGTCACTGTGTGTGACAAAGCAACCAACTATTGAAATAGGTGAGAATTTGCCTGAGTGGGAAAAGAGAGCTTTCTCGGTAGCTCCCCTACCTCTCAAGGCCTAATATGGATGAATTAGAGGCTCTAGAGAAAACAGAAATTCTTTTATAATAAATATTTATTTTACTCCTAGAATGAACAGATTAAGGGTGGATTAATTCATGCTGATTTTCAGCTCAATAAAGAAAGCACAAATCACAGTGGAAAATGGAGTTCTCTCTGACATATAGGGTCTGATTAGAGCAGTCATCTGGAAAGCATGAGCTATGATGGTACTCCTTTGTTTCCAAGAATAGATTAATAACTAAATTGGTTGTTCTGATATAGCCTTTTTAAACAGCTACACTGAATCCTGTGTTGTATGAGTCTATTTTCAAAGGCTGCTGCTCAGTCTAAAGATCAGCATGTACTCAAATTTATTTCCAGTTGAAAGTGGCACTTATTAGCCACTGGGTAAAGGATCCCTCAGAGGCTGCTGAAATCTCTCAGTAGCATGGAGTAGGAGTAGAGAAAACAGAGTGGCTATCTATAGGGAGCCAGGGTTATTCTTCCTGCCTTGTAGAAGGATCAGAGATCCTTAGAACCTTATCCTTGCCAAGGTCTCCTGTCTCCCATAGCAGGAACCATCACCTAATATTTTACATCATTTCTTGTTCTAGCAGTATAGCAGGATCTACATTCTAATCTTTTCCTTCATTTCTCATTGGCTTCTGGCTGTCTCCTGCCTTAGGCAACTGGTAAATCTGTCTTTGCCTAAGAGATACTTGTTCAGTAGATGTAGGATGATGACATTTCCTTCCCCTAGCCCTCCCGCCCCATTTTTTTCTCTGGGGATATTTTTTTCTTCTAACCCAGCATTATAACATCAGAGTTCCAGTTCTGTATCAGAGAAATTAAAACAGATTCACAGAATATTCTGGGTTGGAAGTGTCCTACAAGGATCATCCTTTTTTGCTTTACCTGGTCAGCCAAGCTGGAATTCTTCCTCATCTGTTGGACTTCTAGGAATCACCCGCTCCTCTGCCCTTAGGAGGAAGTGCTTGGAAAATGGCCAGCACTGATAGATCCTCGCACCTTCAAAAGCATTTTCCCAATGGACCTCACTCGCTAATTCCCTGAGCCCAGCTGAAAGTTATTGATGAATTCTACTTTAAACCTTGATGTAACTGTTTTACTAATATTGGGCAGACAGAAGCAAACCGAAAGTACCAATTCTGGTACCCGCCAATTCTGTTTTCAGTGTAGATCCAGCTCTAGCCTATATGTATATTTGCCATAATTACAAGTTTATGTAACTAAACCTTATTCCTGATGTGCAGCCTAATACGTAAATATGCTACTAATGCCTGTAGTTTAGACTTAACATATTTTGATTAAAAATGTAACTTTCAAGGGTATTTCTTATTCTTTTAACTGGCAGCCAAACATAATCTTGGTTTTGCCTACTTGTTTACCAATGCTTTTGAAATTTATTAGAAATTCTATATCTTTCCATCCATGACATGATTTAGTTGCAATGAAGTTTTTCCACTGGCCTGACCAGATCAGGCCACTAGAGAGGAAATGATAAATTGCATTCAAAAGCTGGATGTTACCACAGGCATCGGTCAATTCACAGCACAAATTTCTGCCTAGGCAGGGTTTGTAATGCAGTATCCTTCCCTCAGTAACATCAGGATGCCCTCTGTGGTACAGTGAGAGGTGTGTCTCTAGAATGAGACTGGGTTTCACTGTCCATCTCGGGAGTTATTTGGGGCAAATGTTGAGACCTCATGTGCTGGTTTGGCACTAAAGACAGCCCAAGAAAGTGATTCTTTTCTGAGAGGAGCAGCTAGGTTTCCTCTATGTCTGACAAAAAACGATCAGTGATTGGTTTGAGAACAGACAACTGATTAAATCACTGAAAGAGATGGACACATCTCTGTCAGATTCACATTTTAAAACTAACAAATCCCAAGAAAGTTCTCTCATTTTCATCTTCTATGAAAGAAACAAAGCCTGAAAGCCCAGGCTCCCTGCGCAGCCGAGGCTGGGCAGGGTGGGCAGGCTCTCTGATGCAGAGCTCGGGAAGCCCGCAGGGCAGGCCCCCAGGACAGCAGCTCCAGGCAGCTTGGTCCGCCCGTCCCTGCCACCTGCGCAGCCTGGGGGAGAGACAGCTGGGCCCTGTTTCAGCAAGGCCCCCCCTACCCTTGCCTGATGGGCATGGGGAAGGGAAGACCATCAGCCCATGGCTGGAATTGAATGTAGCAAACACCAAAAAAACAGCCATGAAGCCACAAAAACCACCACCATTTTCTGGCTGGGCCCTTACAATCCTAGCCGAGCCCCAGCATAGCCTTGAAAGGCTCTTTATAATAAACAACTCCGAGCCACCACCTGGAAAAGATCACACGACCATCCATTGCCCAAGCAAGGTATTAACTCTTTTGCTGCCCAAAATGAGACTTGCAACTACTTTGCTCTCTCTCCTGAATGAAAGAAGAAAACCAAGATGAAAACATGTACAAAACCATCATGAAAACACTGAGGTAAGACAAAAGGAAGAGTTAAGTTCTAAATGCGGGAAGGAAAAACGCCGTGGACTGAAATTTCTCTTTGTCTAAGCTGTGAAAAATAGACTCTTGTTTCCCTATAACACAGAAAAATTATTTGGTGGATAAATGTTTTAACTGTAGATATGAACAGAGGCATTGGTGTTAAAGTAAGCAGGTGTTGAAATGGCTATAATCCTGTAAATAAAGAGAAAATTAAAATCCCTTCTGCTCCCTAAGGAAGAAAAAGAAAAACCTCTATTTTCAAAGATGAAAAGAGCTTTTGTTTGAACTGTTATAATCCTTAAGTGTGCCCCGTAAGTTGATGTGTTCCTTAATAATTATTGTGGGAAAACAGTTTGTCAAGGAAGATATTTTTACACAGTCATCAGATTTCCATTCTCCCGGGCGACTAATCACTATGATATCGAGGCTACAAGAAAACTGTTTCCTATGGAGAAAAATCTCCATAGACTACAGAGAGAAGTGTCCTCTCCCAAGTAAATTGATAAAAGATCATTTTTTTAAGATGGTGTTGGGGGTTGAGTTTTTTCTATTACTATGTCAATTTAAAGAATTTTTCCCATGCCCATGCTAATAGTGCTTGCCGGGTTACACCCAGGATCTTTGATGACTCTAGACAAAAGGGGAGGTGGGAGCGGGCTTCCGGGCAGGGCTACTCGTGTTTCCCGCGGGTTCAGTGCAGGAGGACCCCCCATCTTCAGCGCACGTGGTGGGAACCCCGAAAAGCCAGACGCCTGGGGTCAACTGCCCTGCATCTGACCTGCTCAGCCTTCTACCTCTGAGGATACAGCAAATCACCAGGACACAAATGGTGAGTGAGGAGCCTGCTCCCAGCCTGCTCCCACCTGAGACACAGCACAGCCTCTGCTGTTTCCTGCCCCCCCTCCTCTGCTCCCGCCTCTGCTCCTGCCTCTGCTCCCGCCTGCTCTCCACAGCTGTGCCGGCCCTGCCACGTGTTACATCACCGGGAGCAGAGCGCAGGCTGACTGTGTCAGTGGCTAAAGAAAAGACTGGAACTGAGTTATTTGTTCTGTTTTGTTACAAACTTTAATAACTGCTGTTGCTTCTGTTTGTACGTTTAGATATATCAGTAAAGAGCTCTTACTTCTACCCCCTTATCTCAGCCTTAGAGTTCTTGATTTCAGACAAATTGTAATACTTGGAGGGGGTGAAATTAAATTCTCTATTTCAAAGAAGAACTTTTGCCTTAATCGGCAGACACTTGTCCTTCAAATTGGACAGATGGTAAATTGACTAATTTACTTCTGTACATTGTCAGTGTGAAAGAAAAGAAGTTGCCGGGGAAAGAGAAGTATTATAGTGCCGTAATTCCCTCCCCACTTTACGACCTACCTTGGCTAGCTCCGGGTCAGAGATAGAGGGAATTCAGCATGGGCAAAGCAAAAGACCAGGGGAGGCTCTCCTTCCTGGGATAATCCAAGCATTTATTCCTGAGCGTTCTAGGGGAAAAAGAGGGAGAACAAAGGCATGGCGGGGAATTTCAAACCTAGAGTGAGGGGTGGAGGAGCCCTGGATCACAGCCAATTTGGTCCGGTGGGGAGGAAAAGGGGAGGGGGACGGTTAAACCATATAACAGACCACAGGGGAATTCAGGAAGAAGCCATTTCAATGCAAAATATAAACCAAATAGTGAAATGCAAGATCTCCTGGTTTTTTTGTTTAACAAGATTAAAAGAAAGGCATCGGGTTTTCTCTAAAAGAAAAAACAAACACTTTTAAAGCATGTTAAAATCTTTGTGTCTGCCGGAATGTAGCCATCTCTTTGGAAGGTTTTCTCTTCTCTTTCTGGTGGCATCTTCTTTTTGAAGCAACAGCTATTTGCTTCTCATCTCCTTCTGCTGGAGCTGGATGTTTGGGGACAAAAGCTTTTGCCCACTTCTGGGGAATCCACTGAGGGTCTGAGGGGGTGGATACACATGCATAGCCATGCCCCCAGGTAATGATCTCATAGATGCCTTTGGTTTCCCAAGTTTCTGGGTCCCTAATCAAGGCTGGTGGACTCTGGGACAATTTGAACTAATGACCACTGTTAAAGTGATGTACCACAGGTGGACTCATATTTTCAAATGAACAATTCAGAAAATTAAGAGTCAACATGGCTTTGCAGAGCTTCTGCTGTGGAGACAGACACACAGTTGAACTGCTCTGTCGAGCCAGGACCTGCTTGAGTGTCTGGTGGGCATGCTCAATCACACCTTGGCCTGTGGGAGAGTGAGGAATGCCAGTTTATGTTCCACTCCCCACTGCTGGACAAATTCCAGGAATTCCTTGAATGTATAAGCTGGGCCATTATCAGTTTTAATTTCCCTAGGGATCGCCAGTACTGAAAAGGCTTGCACTAGGTGTTGTTTGGCATGCACAGCCTTTTCACCTGCATGGCAGAGGCATAAACTGCACCTCAATATGTATCAATGCTTGCATGAACATATTTGAGGTGACTGAAACTGGGAATGTGTGTTATGTCTGTCTGCCACACTTCACAGCTGTCAAGGCCTCGGGGGTTGACCCCCATACCCAGTGATGGCATGGCCTGGAGCTGGCAGCTGGGACAGGTGGCCACAATGGCTCAAGCCTGACTCTGTGTTAGTTGGAACTGACGGATCAGACCTGGCACTTTTGGATGGTATTGCTGGTGGCTCAGCTTTGCCTGTTGGAAGATGTGTGACAGGTGTGCCTTTTCAGCTGGGGCACCAAGGGAGTCTGCCTTACGATTCCCTTCTGCAATTTCACCTAGCAAATCGGTATGTGACCTTACATGCATCACATAGAACAGATGCTCTCGATGTGAAACTAAGTAAATTAGTTTTGAAAGCAGCCTGAAGAGATGGTCATTCTTGATGTATTTGAGAACTGCCTGTTCCGCTCTGCGCACTACCCCCTCCACATAGGCTGAATCTGTTACCAAATTAATTGGCTCCGAGAACTCCTCAAAGGCTCTCACAACTTCGGCCAGTTCTGATATGTGAGGCAACCCCTCCACAAACTCAACATCAGCTTCCCAATGCTGAGTCTGGGGATTTCTCCAAGTAATCACCGACTTCTGGGATGCCCTGAACCCGTCCGTGAATACTGTGAGAGCTTTGAGTGGCCTACCGCTCCTCTTCTCACAAGGAATGAGGTGGAATCCCTCACTAAACAATTTGTGAGACGGTGAGTGGACTGATATTTGTCCACTGTGGCTGTCCAGAGATAACTGGAGGTTGGCATTGCTCTGGAGCAAGTGTTCAAACATCTCTTTAATCAACCTTTCAGAAGAGTTCCTTCCCTCCTCAGAAAGTTTGACCAGGAGGTGAATACATGTAAAGTCACAACCAGCCAGCTCACACAGTCTCATCTTTGCTTTCTGAATCAGCTGAGCTCTTGTGGCTTGGTGATGGTCTTGGATCTTTGATGGGAGAGGAAGACCCACTTTGTGATTAAGAGTGAATCTTTCTGCCCTTTGATCCATTGGAGTATCAAACCATGCAAGTGTGACACTTTCCCCAGGANACAGCCTTATCATGGCTTTCTGGATCAGCTGAGCCATCAGCTCTTGTGGCTTGGTGATGGCCATAGACCGTTGATGGGAGAGGAAAATCCACTCTGTGATTAAGAGTGAATCTTTCTGCCCTTTGATCCATTGGAGTATCAAACCATGCAAGTGTGACACTTTCCCCAGGACAATGAATTTGATAGGCAGCTTGGGCTGATAAATGTGAGCCTGCCTCGTGGCCAAAGCCTTCTGTGCTTTTTCAATTGTGGCCTTTGCCTCTGGGGTCAGTTCCCTGGGAGAAACCAGCTCTCTCTCTCCCTTCAAAAAACTGAGGAAGGGGTTTAGGTCTTCATTGGCCCTAGCCAGGGCCTGACCCAGTTCAAAGACCCACACAAGGAATGGAGATCTGCTAGGGTTTTGGCATCATTATGGATTTCCAGTTTCTGCCAAACAATGGTCCGCACAGTGATTTTCAAGCCCAGGTATTTCCAAGGCGGCATCCTTTGGACTTTGTCCTCCTGCAGTTGAAATCAAGCAGAGGTTAAAACTAACCACTAGGTCAAGTGCGTGTTGGAGTATAGAGTCATCACGGACACACACAAACACGTCATCCATGTAGTGTAAGATGATGGCCTCCCTTTTTTGCGTGCGCACAGGAAACAGCAATGAGGCCACATAGCCACATACCACTGGCAGATGGAGGAACTACACTTGATTCCCTGTGGGAGTACTTTCCAGTGGTAGCACTTCATTGGGGATTCTCGATTGATTGTAGGAAGCTAGAAGGCAAACCGTGGAGCATCCTCTGGGTGTAGGGGAATTTGGAAGGAACAGTCCTTGATGTCCAGGACAGCCAATTGCCAATTTCGGGGGAGCATCACGGGGGAAGGCATCCCAGGTTGGAGTGACCCCATGTCCTCAATTACTTTGTTTATTTCCCAGAGGTTGTGGAGCAGTTGCCACTTGTCTTTCCCCAGCTTCTTTATTACAAAGACTGGGGAGTTCCAAGGGCTTGTTGTCTCTTCTATGTGTCCTTTGGCTAATTGATCCTCCACAAGCTCCTCGAGCACCTTGAGATTCTCTTTACTCAATGGCCACTGTGCTACCCACTTAGGGGTGTCATCCAGCCATGTTAATTTTTGGGTAGGGCGCTCTACAGTGGCTGCCTCTAAAAGTCCTGGAGGGTCTTAGGGATAACTAATTTGACTCCCCACTGGGACATGGTGTCTCTCCCCCACAGGGGGCACTTGTAGTCAGTGACAAACAGACGGACACTGGCTAATTTTCCATCCGGCCCCTCAATTTGCACAATGCTTTTTGAGATCTTTGCCAACTTGATCCCTCCTACACCTTGGATTTTGCCAGCCATTGGCAAATTGGGTTGCAGCTCCCAATGTGATAGCCACATCCTCTCAGGTATGATTGTCACATCTGCCCCCGTGTCAAGCAATCCTTCCACATGGAGATGGTCTGATCCATGGGTTAGGTTGCATGCCATAGAGGGTTTGTCCTCACCAACCACTTCTGCCCAGTAGATGGCAGGTGCTTTTTCATCTACTGGGACCTCCGTTGGAGTGGGAATGGCCTGAGCAATGATTTGCCCCTCGACCAAATAGAAAGGTGGCTAAGGACAGCGTGCCAGGGTTGGGTAAAAGGTGTTGTGGGATGAAGACAGGTAATCAGGGGGACTGGACACATGGCTGCTGCCATCATAGATCTCAGTCATGTGCCCCCCTGCCTCCTCAGGCAGCCACCACCCTGAGGGGTAGGGAAGTCGTTTTTAAAGCTACCAGAACACTGTTTGGGGAAAACAGCTGGAATAGAGGGATATGGGGAAGATTCTCTGACAACCTGCACAAAATTATCAGAGCCAGGATACCAGGGCGAGCATGTGGGGCCAGGGAGACTGCGGCCATGCTGGGTACCCTGAGTTTCCCGGGGTGACCAACATGCTTCCTCTAGTTCTGGGGCAGAGGGAGGAGGGGTAGAAAGGGTAGGGGAAGTTGGAGGGGTTTCCTGCGACTGTCTGTTCATTTCCATCTTAATCAATTCTTTTGAATTAGCAGGAATATCGGGAGAAACAGATACTTTTTCCTCTCCATTTTCCATTTTTGATGTTAAAAGATCTCCAATTTTTCCCTAGGAAGAGCTAGAGTTTACATTCTGCAGGGTAAACTGAGGGAATTGAATATGAAACCAGCACACAAATTGCTTTAATGGTTTGTTAGAAGTTTTAACATTTCCACTACCTAAAATTTCCCAAATTTGGGAATATAAGCTCCTTTGTTTCGCAGAAAGCTGACAGCCCATCCTGATGTTAAATGCCAACTGAACAAATTAACTACCTTTCTTTGCAGTAAAGACTCAAAGACGCACCTGTTCCCCCCTCGGCAAACCTGGGTTGGAAGAAGGGGCCACGCGCTGGCCGCGCCACTGCCAAGTTGCTGCGTTTGGAGTCGAGCACCACTTTAAAATACAAGCGTGTGTGAAATTGCAGCTTTGGTGCAGCTGCCGCGGCGCTGCTGCAGTGCGGTTCGCCGCTCCTAGCTTGGTGCACCACGAAAGCCACTTTTCATGGCTGCATGCGGTACACCGCTGGTCAGGGCTGCCCACACCGCCTGCCGCTGCTTTTGAGAGCTTAGAGCCACCGCGCCGCCGCAAGTGCCGCTGCTGCACTTCCGCCCACCAAGCTGCACCGCCGCCTGCGACCACGTGCAGCTCAACCTGTGGCGCTGCTGCACGTGGCACGCCGCAGCCTCCGTGCTCTGGCCGGTCCCCCCCAGCTCTGCTGCAAAAAAAATCCTAAATGATAACAGGAGTTTCAGTAGGGAGGGAGAGCATTTCTCATGAAAAGTTTCATTGTCTCAGGGTATGAGATCCCAGGGGCCCTTTTCAGGGACAGTTGTATCATTCACAGTGTGGGGGTCTCACCTCGTGGGAGGCCCTTCACACTCCGGGTCAGAGATGGAGGGAATTCAGCATGGACAAAGCAAAAGACCAAGGGAGGCTCTCCTTCCTGGGATAATCCAAACATTTGTTCCTGAGCGTTCCAGGGGAAAAAGAGGGAGAACAAAGCCACGGTAGGGAATTTCAAACCTAGGCTGAGGGGCGGAGAAACCCCGGATCACAGCCAATCCGGTCCAGCGGGGAGGAAAAGGGGAGGGGGAGGGTTAAACCATACAACAGACCACAGGGGAATTTGGGAAGGAACCATTTCAATGCAAAATATAAACCAAAGAGTGAAATACAACATTCTTGAAGTTTTATTCTGATTTTTATTATTTTTCCTTATAGTTTCTAGTAATAAAAGTTTTCTTTGTACCCTTTGAAGTTTGATCCTATTTTGCCTTCCTGCTACTTCTATCTCACAGCAGGAAATGAGGAAATAATTCTAGTGGGTGCACTGACAATTTGGCCAATGCTAAAGCCGCGACACCTTGTCAAGGGAATTGTTGGGAAAGGTTTATTGTTTCCGAGGTGCCTGGACACAAATAGCAGCTTGTATTACTGAATTTCTCTTCCTTGTATTTAAGACCGCCAAGTTCATTGATCTGTCCCATATATATATATATATATATTATTCACTATCAGTAACAAAAGCTGAAATCTTTTTGGCATAAGAATATTATTTTTTTCATCAAAAATCACTACTTCTTCAGAAAAATGGTGTGCTTAGGTAGATTTCCAAAAGTGTATAATTCCAGAATTCTTACTAAAACTATTCCTACCAAACCAAGACTATTGCTCAGTTTAAATACATTTTTTGAGATCTTTCAGTCTTTAAAGTGTTCTTTAAACTATTAAAACCAGCTACTAAATATTTTTCAACTTCAGAGAGTAAAAATGTCATTGAATGTATAAATTGAGATACTCTTTTAAACTAAAGTATTGAATGTAATCTATTTTTTCCAGGAAACATTTTCCCCATTATCTGCCTTAACAAACTAGTCTCACTAGTAAATAATTCAGCAGTAAGAGGCTCCAGGGCTGTCTCTGTAAAATTATGGCATACATTAGCTGATCCCCTCATCTAGGCATGAGGTTCTGGGAGATTTAGCCTTGAAAAAATTGATTTGCTAAATCCCTGGATGTCTCCTTAAAAACTATCCTCTAAATTTTTGGGTATCTTCAGTAAGAAACTAGCTGCTCCACTGGAAAAACAGGGACTAGAATATGTTTTGCTTTTTTTTTCCCTTTTAGCTCTTTCAGATTCCATTAAGGCTGTCTGAATATTATATTTTACAGAATCCTTTCTCTGAATGAAGATTAATTGGGCTATTGTTTCTAAATTGTTTGTGTGGTTTATCTTTTACCTTGCTAAAATTAATACTTTATGTGCCTGGCAAGCTAAAAGAAAAATAAAAAAACATTCTCATCAATAAGGAGAAACTATACTCTGTACTCAGACTATCTTTGTTAAATTATCTGTGGGTGCAGAATATCCAACATAAATCCCTGAAAGCTTAAGGGTCATAGTAATTTCAAATGAAGCCATTTTCTCAAGGATCTTTTTTTTTTTCAGATCTGAAGATTTTGCTTAAGGAAGGAAAAAGGCTGAGAATAATTAGTACTGTACTTGCACACACATTACCCTGGGTTAGCTATTAAAAGAAGCCATTCAGCAGCAGCATCTGCAGTATAGATAGCCTGAGTGGAAGCTAACCCTGGGAGTTTCCCTGCCCTGCAAAGCTCTCGCTTTCTGCACTTGCAAACCCCCAGTTTTGACTTCTCACTTCTTCTTCCTCCAGTGCTGTGCAGTGTTGGAAGTCTTGGACTATGTGAAGTGATAGCATAGTAACTTTGATGGGGTGAAAGCTCTACAAACAAATACATGGCATTTAGACAAGACTCTGTTTTTAAAAACAAATTTATCTTTAAATCACAAATTTTCAGCAAATTTCCTATGAAGGTTTTTTTGTTCTAGGTAGGCTCTCAAGCTTTATGGAAATGTGAAGACAAAGCAGAAATTGAAGTATACCTCTGGCACCAGCTAGATGTTAATATGATACACTTTTATTCTAGATTTGGGAAGAGAGGGCTACATGTATGCAGTATCTCATAGAAAACTTGATGACAACCAAGACCATATCTGTCCATACACCTGAAACTAAAACATACAGGCAAGATATACAGAGACTGGATAGGGAAAGATTTTATTGTTGGGGTATTTTTGGTGCTGGAATGGGTGAGGCTTTTTGGATTTTGGTTTTTGGTTTTTTTGTTTTGTTTAATGATGGAGAACTGAAGTGAATTAAGTAATTCAAAATGTCACACCAAAAATTGGAGAAGGCTCAAATATTAAGCTGCGCATGCTAATGAGTCTAATTATCAGTCACGTAAACTAATTCTCATTGTCAACTGCAAAAAAGCCTGAAAACCTTCATCATATGGACTTGAAGTGTAGGCCAAACAAATTATGATTCAGTGCTGCTATTCAGTTCTCAAATTAGTTTATCTTTTGAAATTAGCAGTTGGAAAGAAAATTCTAGAGCATGTAATCACTCAGGGAAAGCCAGTGGTAAAAAGGGGTTAGAAAACCATAGAACTTGGTAATGTTTTGATTTTCTAGGGCATGCAGACCTTGCCAGAAGCATCCTTTCAACCAAAAAAAACCAAAAAAACCCTAATGATATGAAAGACTAAAGCCAAGTTAACTAGATCAGTACCTAGTTTTAGTTCAAACTTTCTCTTGACACAGAAGTGTTGCATATTCCTTTTGTTGTCCTACATTCAGAAGATGTAGCTAGCTTTATTTGTTCTGGTTTTCTGTGAAAGTATTTGGGGAGTCCTCTACTGTTTCTGCAAAAACGCCTGATGGAGAAAACAAACTTTCTTCCACAAGTATTGAAATGTGCAAATTTGGTATCTATTTCCTGTGTTACAGAGAGCAGGAAAGGCTTCTTGTTCCTTTGCTTGCTGAAAAGGAATAGAAAGGGGACTGAAAAATATAGAGAAAAGATGCTACGTAACTGAGAAATATTTTTCAGTCACAGTTTGAAATTCACCATGATTACAAATTTTTAGGGCAACAGTCATGTGAATAAGCAGATATTGAAGTCAGAATTTTCAGTTACTCTTGTTAGATGCTGAAGGTAGATTAATTCCCAATAATATGAGCTTAAAAGCACTTTGCTAAATCACTGTTTAATGCATGAACTGCAAAGTGAATGAATGCAGTGTAGAAAAATTATGACAGTCTGTCCAGTAACAAGGAAGTATATTAGTTTGTAATTTTTCATAAGAAAAACACATTCTTTCCAATTTGATAAAAATAGAGCCTAGCTGGGATAAGATTCCATATATGTATGTGGTGGTTTGTATTCATTTCCTGTAATAGCTCCCTGTCGGGACCTGGGCAGCTTCCTCTATGTCTGACAAAAAAACAACCAATTTTGAGAGTTGACAACTTATTAAATTACTGAGGAAGCTGGATATCCACACCTCTGTGGATATGCATTTTAAAAATAAAAACCCCAGAAAATGCCTTTCTTCCTTCTGCCAGAGTAAGAGGTAACACTGGCCTGGGCCTTTCCATGTGGCCCTGGCTGGGCTGGGTAAGGCCAAGCAGGCTCTGTCAGGGCCGGGCCCCAGGCCCTTTGATAGAAAGGGGGAGGGGAGGCCCACTCGGCTGCTAAGATCCTAAACCCATCACCTGTGGTGTGGCCAAGGGGCCCGCATCTCAGCTGAACATATAGCCAACATTAAAACCCTGCCCAGCCGAACCTAGGCTGAGCTGGATTCCCCCTCCTCTCCCCTCACTGGAATGGAATGTAGTCAAAGCAACACACCACTGTTTTTAACTAGGCCCCTGCTAAGATCCTAGCTTTTCCCCAGTGTGGCTGCTGAAGAATGATCCATGGTAAACAGCTCTAGCCGGCACCTGGCAGGGATCACATGACCGTCTGCAGGCCCGGGCAAGATATTAGCTCTTTCACTGCCCAAAATGAGACTTACAGACACTTTGTTCTCTCTCCTGAGTGAAAGAAAAGGATCAAGATGAAGATATGCACAGAGACAGCATGAAAACACCAAGGTCAGACAAAAGGAAGAAGTCAGGTCCCTGGTGGAAAAGATTGATGGAGATGCTTCACTCTTGTACTGAAATTTCTCTTTTCTAAACTGTGGAGAAGTTTCCCTACAACTCATAGAAATCCATTATGGGGTGGATGAAATGTTCTAACTGTAGACATGGGCAGAGGCATTTATGCTAAAGTAAGCAGATGTTGAAATGACTGTGATACCATAAGTTTGAACAGCGAGAAGACCCCTGCTGCGCCCCAGGGAAGAGAAGAAGAAAGACCTTTATTTTCAAAGACGAAGAGAGCTTTTGTTTGAACTATTATAATCCTTAAAGTTGTGGCCCATAAGTTGACATGGTCTTCAATAACAGTTGTGGGAAGATTGTTGTTCGAGGAAGGAATTTTTACTCAGGGATCAGATTTCCATTCTCCCTGGCAGCTGATTCACTGTGACATTGAGGCCTCAAGAAAACTGTTTCCTGTGGAGAAAAATCTCCATAGACTGAAGAGAAGTCTCCTCTCCCAAATAAATTAGTGAAAGACTACTTTTAGAGATGATAAACTGACTGATTTGTTTCTGTACGTTGTCAGTGTGAAAGAAAATAAGTTGTGGGGGGAGGAGAAGTGTTCTGAAAGTTTTATTCTGATTTTTATTATTTTTTCCTATAGTTTCTAGTAATAAAGTTTTTTCTTTGTATCCCTTGAAGTTTGATCCTGTTTTGCCTTCCTCCTAATCCTATCTCACAGCAGGAAATGAGTAAATAACTCCAGTGGGTGCACTGGTGATTTAGCCAGCACTAGACCCATGACAATGTACAATCTACAGCTGTGACAAACATACAATATTGGTTATTTACTTCCTTTTACATTTTATTATTATTAATGTGAAAGCCAAAAAATATGGAGTTTTTGTGTTCAGGAAATTGCACTTGTCTCACCCTGACCCAGTATAAGAGCAGGACCAGCAGCCTGCAACTCAGACTTGAGCTTGGCACACTGGATAAGAAGAAGCCTGTCGCTGCCGAGGGTCTCTTTAGGCATGAGATCCCTCAGCTGGACATAGGAGGTGGTTCGGGATGCCGGGTCTTCTCTGAAACCTCTACAGAAAAACTGCAGGAGACGATTGTCCAGGTCTCAAGGTTGTTTATTTTACCCTATCTCTAAAGTATCTCACTGTCAAGCGGCGGTCCGCTCTGCACAGCGACCAAGACAAGAGTCTGCCCACCGAAGGGATGAACTTATCTTATATACCCCAAACTACGTATTCTGTATTTACAGTAACTTCCCAATGCCATACAATCTTGTTACCATGTCCAGCTCTGTCCCCATCCAATCTGTGGCTCCCAGAATGCCTCCCAACATGGATGACACAAAGAAGAAAGAAGAAAGGAGCCACCACACCCTAAATCCTCCATATTGACCTCATGGCCCTTAATGTAAACAATCTAAAAATCTACTTTTTCTACACTCTAACAATCTAATTTACATTCTGCTTAACTTCAAAGCCTGCATCTCCTCCCTCAGGGTTGGTAGATTTTCCCAGGGAGCTAAATCCAGGCCCTGGAGCACTTGGGCTTCACTTGGGGGTCTTTGAGGGATCTGCCATGGGGGTTTTTGCATCCCCAGAGGACTCAGGGGGATGCCCTGGACTCCCACAGAAGCCCAGGCCTTTCTTTTGTTTGATTCTAGATCTAAACCCATTTTTGAACAAAATCCAAAAATTACTCCTAGATTTTCAACCAAAATTATTCTCATATGCAGTGTCCTGAGAAGTTTGGAACAGTCCACCACTCAATTTCTGTTTTTTCACAAGAACTGTGAAAGCTTTCATGTAGAAAAAATTTAATTTTGGCATTCTTAAAAAATAAAAAGGCAGAATTCAACTCCAATTTCATTTAAATAATGACTAACATTTTAAGCCTGAGTGTAAGGTCTGCTATGAAGCATTCGTCTCAAACTTTTTCGGAGGAAACATAGATGTGTTTTCCTGAAAGTTCTATGTAAATGCTGTTCTCCTTAATCATGTACTGATCAGATATTTCAGGATTTGTTTGGTTTTCACCCTCCCATTTGTCTTTTCTTAATTATCCCTTTGCTTTGCTCCATTTGCTTCTCTTTAAAATATAGATAAATATTATCGGCACTTTAATGAAGGGATGGGACTACTGTCGGGCTAAAAACAGTTTATTACTCAGATAAACATTAGCCTCAAAGGCTGTGAGATTTTAGAGGAGTAAGGTTTGCCATAGTTCAAAATAGTCACAAGTTTCTTTGTTACAAGGCAAGATGTAACGTTCTAATCCAATGGAAAGTTGTCACAAAGTTTATTTTGTTTTTCTAACCTATCACTTTTACTTAATTCTGCTGCACTGCATATACTTTCATCCAGTGGGCTACTACTACATGCATACACATATGCTTCTATTATAACATCTACACTCTTAGCTTACTCTATGCAATTACATTACTACACTATAAAAACCTTGACCAACTTACCCAATACAGCTTCTTATTTACTTAAGGCATAATTCTTACTTACAACTATAGAAACATAGATTTATAATTTCTCTGCTTAATCTCTGTTTACTTTTATTTTTACATCAATCCAAACTTCTTCCAAGGCTGCAAATAAAACCCTTCAGTTCCTACAGATAAAATGGTGTTCTCAAAAGAATAAAAAACAAGATTCTGATCCTTTCCACAAGTAATTTCTTTTATAGGTGGATTGTTCAGTGATGTGTGAATTATTCTTGTCACCCTCCAGCCTTGCAGCTCTCCTCTGGCTGTCAAATGTCAAAAAGCACAGCTTTGGGAAATGAGCCATCACACAGCCTATGCACCAGAGCCCTCTACCCCTTCAGAAGGAAGACAAGGCATTTTGAAGAGTAACCCCAAAAGTCAATACTTTCATTTTCAGAAAACTCTCTGCTGTACCCTAGGTCCTCAGAGGAAAAAATAAGCAGCAGAGAAACCAAATTATCTCTGCAAATATGAAAGGCTGACCTCTGCAGGAGAACAACTGTAACTTGCAAGACTCTGGAGAACCAGCTGGTCCTGCTTTGTTAACTGTAAAGGCACATTGTTGTTGAAAGTCATCCCTTGCTGTGATTTACAGCTGGAAAACTTAGACAGAGCCATATGCCAGAAGGAGTGGGACAGGGCTGAAAATTAAGTTTTTGAAGAAAAATATTTGGGTATCAGTTTCAAAATGTATTAAGAACAGAAAAGCATGAGTTTTGGAAAGAATTTGTCTTTTTTTTTGCTTGCTTTCTCAGTGAGTTATGCTGATTGATTATGGAAGAATGCCTAGCAGAGGGACTCTTTGAGACATACTAGGGTGCACCTTTTCTGCATTGGTGAGGTAGAGGCGTCTCTCATCTTGCTGATCCATGAGCCAGGCGTGGGCACATTCATCACAAAGCTGCTAAAACACTTTATTTGTGGAGCATAATTGATGCTGACCAGGATGATGTGCCCAATTTTGAGGGTATTTAAATGTCTTTGGGTATTGATTATGGAAACTGACCAAAACTTTTTGCTATAAACCATACTTTTTTCTAGCTGGTTGTGGAGGCTGGTGAGCTGACAGGATTGGAGTTAGCCACTCTCCCCTAGAGAGAAGGCTCTTAAGCACCCACCTTTCTGATATTAAAGAAGAATATTTCTCCTATAATGCCTCCTTGCTCTAAGCAAATTGTTTGTATCCCACTGGCTCTTCCCACCTTGTTCCTCCCATGCACCCTCAGCGAATGGGTCTGATGCTCTACCCCTCCCCTAAACTGTCCTATATAAGCCCTTCTCCCCCGACCCTGTTCGGAGCTTCTCGTCCCTGGACTCGCTTGAGGAGAAGACTAATAAAGCTGCTATTCGGAGCCCCCACACGAGGCTCCCGTCCCTTCTCTTCAGCATTGCCGATAGGAATCACAAAAGGGCTTAATCACTTTGCCCGGGAGCGAGGACGTTTCCTGAGGCACCAGGACATCTTTCTAAAGACGCTTCTCTGGAAGGTCGTGGCACACCACCTCCGCCCCGCTGCGACAGCTGGTCTGATACCCGGGAGTAATACTAGCCAAAATACCCTTTAACTGATTTGTCTGGAGACTTATTTAGCAATGGAGCAAATACTGTGTTCAGTGGCAATAAACTGCAGTTTTGTTGTGATCTTGTTAGAACAGCTAAGACATAAAAGATCATTTTTTTCCCTCCTCCACAAATTACGTTTGACTCACCTTCAGTGCTTCAAGTGTGACCCAGGATGGATATTTTGTATTTGGCAGACACTAGAAAATCCCCATGTGTGCAATACCTTCTTCTGTTTTATTCTTTCTTTAGGTTGGGGGGAAGTGTATCAAAAAGGGAAGGTTTAAGGAGTGTGGGACAAAAGTGTGGGGCTCAGAGAATGTTTTCTTTCAGAAGGAGATGCAGGTGCAAGACACAGACATAGGCATTGCCACTGATTCATGCTGAGAAAGAGCTAGGATTTGAAGAAGTTGTGAAGGTTCTGTATACTCCTGTTCCTTTTGGAGCTGTCCACTGTCTTGGACAGAGTAATAATCTGCAGGGAAGAATTCAGGTACAAGGGAATCTTTCTGAATAATCAAACAAACAAAAAAAATCCAAAAAGTTGTAAATACACACAAAAGTAGAAGATGGAACATGCTGATTTGAAGTCATCAAGAAACTCAGTAAGAACAAGACATGAGGAATATCTTTACTTGATCATTGCTGTCTAGAGTGTCAATTTGATTAGCAACACAAACATTTTGATGTATACAGAGCTTTGTGAATTGACTAACCCATGGGGCTGAGTCAAGATGTGTGACAAATTAACTTCAGTGTCATGTATAGCAAGTTGGACCTGCCATTTCTAGGCAGATCAGTTTTGTCCTGAATATACACTGAGAATAGACTTGTTGCATGCACATTGTGTTGTGTGGCCTTTGCTTGCTGGGTGGTGACCTTGTTGATCACAGCACAGGAGGCTCAGAGTATCTCTCTGGTGCTGTGGGAAGAGGCTGTGCTGATGATGAATACCATTGTGAGCAAAGCAAATGATGTCTGACATAAGACTGCATTGGGCAGATTGGGCTAGAGTTTGCTCTGAGTCCTGGGGTAGAGTCTTTGATTTTGCACAAGTACTGTGGCCACCATAAGTTATTCAATGGAGTTTTGGACCTCCAAAGCTGGGGCTTTGAAATTTGAGGTTAGCAATAATGGGGGACTCCACATGAGAGGTCTCCGTTACTAGGGAAGTATCCATTTCTCCTATTGCCTAGGGCAATAAGAGTCTGGAGAAACAAGAATTTGTTCACAGAGATAGTGAACAAAGCAGGGTTTGAGAGTAGGAACTGGATGCCCCTGAAATCTCACAGGTGACTGTCAGGCAGGAGACAATGCTGAAGGGTGTTAGCAAAGGGAGGTCTGCCGTAGCCAGGTAGCAGCCATCTGAAACACTACTGCAGGGGGGAGCAAGTTCAAAAATCTGAAGAGGAAAGTTAAATAATTGAGTTGAAAAGGGAGTT
Source organism: Tychaedon coryphoeus (assembly GCA_013398595.1). NCBI lineage: Eukaryota > Metazoa > Chordata > Aves > Passeriformes > Muscicapidae > Tychaedon > Tychaedon coryphoeus. The sequence goes on from WBND01001683.1 coordinate 33,056, forward strand.
CCTTTGAGGAGCTGAGAGTAAGCATAACTATCTGAGGGTAACAACTCATTAGGGTGAGCAAGGCATGGGAAGCAGCAAAGGGGGATTTTGTGAGGGGAGAATTGAAAGCAAAATTGCAATACTTCATAGATTAAGAGTTAACAGGAGTGTGCACTCTTATTGACAGATCTTTGGCTTAGGTTAGTGCCAAAGGGAAACTTCTGTTTTAATTAACAATTGTCTCTGCACTTAGTATGTACTTACTCTTCTAATTTATATGTCCAGTTTGGCCTTTCTTTCCGTTCTTTGATTCAAGCTGTTTAATGCTGATATCACTTTTTTTAATGTGTCGACCCACTGCGAGGAAACATAATGGAAATTGGTTAGTATTGCTTAATTGTGAGTCACAAACATGAGCCACATGTATGGCTCACACATGTTAACAAAATGAGAGGCACGTTTCTGGAAATAGCACTCACATGTAACCATCATTCACTGTGTAACCAACATGCAGTTTGTTGCTTTTTACAGTTATTTTTAAAGAAGGTGTCAAAATTATCTGAGTTGACTAAAAGAACCTTTACAAATAGTTTGTCAGCTCTGTTGTAGTTTTCAAATAAATTAAGATGTTGATTTTTTTTAAGTAGTAAAAACCTGTAGTATGACAAGTTGAAATATTAGTTAGAGCAATGGTAAGTTTTGATAGTCTGTGATAGCTTGTGAATTTTAATGTCTTGCAGCAAACAGCTCTTTGGAAGAGGTCTAACATACCATTTATGTTCAGTTTTATGATGTAATACCAGGCAGTGCCAAAATATGAGTGCAGATGTCTAAGAAGAGTTAAGGAGTTGTGAAAGATATGTGTTTAATGTGCCCAAAAATTTAAGAACATTTTGGGAGCTCAATCAAAGTAAAACCTATGCCCCATAACACTTTACTGATTACGAACAAGAAGTTACAAATGCAGGACATACTCATTGCTATTTCCAAGAAAAAAATAAAAATAAAAATAAAAATAAAAATAAAAATAAAAATAAAAATAAAAATNAAAAATAAAAATAAAAATAAAAATAAAAATAAAAGAAAAGGGAAAAAGAAAAAGAAGAAATGTATGGTATGTCCTCAAGCTAGATATATTTTTCTACAGTGATACTGCTGTTGTAATGGTACAGCCTTGATGCTGGCTTTCTGAGTAAGGGAGAATATGCCTAAAAATAACTGAGTGGTGTACTAGTTTGAGTGTTTTTAGAATTTGACCCAAACACCTATTCCTTGAAAGATATATCTAGATCACAGGAGGAAGAGAGATGAAAACATATGTTTGGGAAAATTTATCTCTGAAAGACAGAAACAGCCTCTACTAAATCCCATTTCTTCCACATATAAAAATTGTACTCTAATTTTTAATTTGCATCAAACAGAAAGAGCTGAAATTTGGTATTTGTCTGCTAAAGGCGTTTTAAGCCATGTAGCATTTAAATCAGTCACTTTTTTTTGAGTTTTCTGCTGTATAGTTCAATTGAGAAATTCAGAAGAGAACCTTGATGTTCTTTGTCAAAGTCAACCTAGCTCTTGGAGGTCTCAGTAACATATATCAGGCCATAGTTGTTGCCATGAACAAATAGGTATGCAAATGTCACACTTGTTTAACAGATTAATTTTCTTACTTTAGCTGCTGTTTGAAATTAACTTGTTCACTTGCCTGTTTTTCTCTAGCCTGAACATAAGAATGTGTAGCACTGTAATGTGGGAGCACAAATTATGTACAAATACTACATACCATATAAAACTATTGTTGTGACTGAGTCTTGAGCCCTCCACCTGGACCTTATTAGTTTCAATATGAAGATCAACTGAAGGTTGTAGTGGCTGAAAGATCAGAGGATGATTATTACAAAAATTACCTGAAAGTATTTCATCAGATATTAAGTATTTTGAGGTTTTTTAATTTATTCATTAAATATATAATTAATCTCTTAATGGTCAGATTGCTCAGTTTTTCCTCTGCACACAGACCCACCAATTCCACCTCTACCGTTAAGTATTATGCAGAAGGAAACCCAATATGAGTGAAAGAAAAATTATTCAATTCGATTAGTTAACATTAAATCACAAAATAAGTTCAGTGGCTGTGCTCTTCATATTGGGAATTGGAATATACTGTCAATGACTGAGGAAACAACTTCTCAATGTTTTGTTTGTAGTTATAGACTGTGTCATTTTTTAATATCTCTGATGTCAGGGTTCAGGGTTCTTTGGTTATTAGCGTGGCTGACTCATGCTTTGGAAATCCCTAAATAATAAGTCAGGTGCTGATGGCTGTTTTAATCTTTTCTTCTGATGAAACCTCTCTGATTTTAATGTATAATGATGGAGGCTTAAAGCTCCATCTTGTCCTTCCTCTGAGGAAGTTTTAGTGATATATGTTGGATATCCTGCTCATTTTCTGACAGTAGTGGTGGTTTGAAAAGCTTTTAGATTTGCATGAGATGAGTTTCTGATACCCACTGGTGTTTTTGCCTGCTGGACACCATTTTTTTTAAGCACCACCCATAATCCTGGGAGATTTTTCAGGACAGTATCAGTAGTAGAATGCATGGCCATTAAAGCGACAGCCCATAACGTCCGGTAAACCTAGACAAGCCACTCGAAATGCACCATAGTTTTAAAGACATCTCAAAAATTTGCTTTCAAATTTCTCTCTCAATATGACTAGTTGCAGACCTCATGGAACGTTGTATTGCTGCTCAGAGCATTGCTGCAGCCATGCAATTTGATGATGTATTATCTGTGCCTGAGAGGTGCACCCCTTCAGTCTGTGAGCCCCTAGGCAGAAGAGACAGGAAACTCCTAGCTTTCCTCTTTATTGTTTTGTGGAGTGCAAATCACAGGCTGCTGCAACTCTCCTGCTGCTGGCCAGTAGTATTACCTGACCATTATACACAATGTGGAAATAATATATGCTCTGTTTCTAAAGGATGAAATTAAAGCCTTTTTCCTTATCTACTGTATTGTGGTATAGTATACCCTTATCTATGAGTAACAAAATGTTGTTGGAAAGCAATATTATTTTTTAGTATTTTTAGATCTCCATTACAAATGCATCTGTAAAATAGAAGAACAAGAAAGTAAATTAAGTAGACTATTTGCAATGTGCCTTTATGTCATCTGTGGGAGTACAGCAAATATAGTGGGTTATTACACCTGCAAATTGAATGTCTAGTCATTTGCTTTTTTCCATCTTTCCTACTGTTTACTAGTTGGCATTCTCTTATATAAGTCCCATGCTAAACAATTACTTTGCTGCTTCCCTTTTATTTCACAGGTGTAGTTATTTCAATTTCAAGTAACTATAATAATTTAGAAACTACTGTAGTGGATTTATAGTAACTAAAATGATGACAATTATACAGTCATAGAATTGGGAATGTTCTACTGTGTTCAAAAGCTCTAATCCTTTTCTTGATTTTTAGAAAATAACTTAAGGCTTCATTCTTGTTTGCCCTTCTGGTGAACATTTTTAATTTCTCTCATGTTGCCAGCAAATATTTCTTTATATTCCTGAAAGCTCATACTATAAAGTTTGGATCCAGCAGGAGAAGTGATCAAGTTCTGTGATTGCCTCTTCCCATGATATTTTCATCCCCATGCTAAACCACCCTTGTTACAAGTATTTTGAAAGTTCAGGTTCTTTCTACTGCAGTTGTATACAATGTGGGGAATTTAAGAAAAATAAAAAGCATAGTTTGACAGGTGAACAATTTAAAAATTATGGGTTATGTTGTTTGGTACCCATTCTAAGACAAACCATCTGGCAGAGGTTGGCTTCGTTCAATAGCCAACATTAAACTCCTGGGAGCTTGCAGCTACGGCCTCTGCACAGCACAACAGTAATTTCCAAATGGTTTGGTGAAATTTCCCATAAGGTTTTTTTTCCCCTTTCATTATCTGTCAGAAGTTTCAGCAATAAAAACAATAATAATGCATAGCTATGATACATAAAATAATTGTTGCTAAAGCAACAGCCATGTGATAGAGCTTTTTAAACTTATATGAACACTCTGCTACTTGGGAGTTTTCTGGCCCTTTCTGCATAGCTATTTTTCAGTTTTGTATAGCTTGGCTGTTAAATAAAAGTCTTTGTGCTGTACTTTGTCTTGGAGAATTTGTGTGGTCTCAGAGCCCAGCAGTCAGGTCTCTGCTTCTTGCATCCCTTCTAACACAGTATCCATTTGACTGCAACAGTCTCCCATAATACTGCTGCTTGCTTCTGATTGTGAAAATTCATGATAAATACATGTAAATAATCCCTTACATGGCTGATAACTGCTGAGGCATGCTGGACTAACTGAGACCCATTAGGTATATAATGGCTAGTGAGAATGAGCAAGTAATAAATCCAATGACTTCTTTAGTCTACTGTCTGTTGTTAAAGATAGCTGAACACAGATTTGCTTGCATGCACATGCTCTGCAGAAAGGTCTTGCGCATTTTTTTCTGGGGCTCGTTTTTCCTGTGGTACGGCAATGAATTCTTTTGCTTGACTTGGCCTGTGTTTTTGTCATCCATGACAGCCTTAATAGTTTACTCAATATTTCTGCTCATCTGGGGATTTGTGCACAATACATTTGGCCCTTTTTCTAGGTCTATAAATTACCTCCATATCCTTTACGACATGTTCCTCTCTAACATCTAAGAAGTCAACATTCTTTTGGCATCAAACAAAATCCTCTCTTGTCCCTGGAACCGCTTTTTAAATTGATAATACTGCTGAGGGATTTTCTTCCTTGACCACCCTATGCTTACAGAAGAAATTAGATTCATCTAACTCTGCTCATCAGCCGGGACTCTGGCAATCATAATTCACACACACTTTTTCAGACTGGACATTTGTCTATTGGTTTCCTTTAATACAATAAAAGCTTTATTGATCACGTTTATTGAATTCTCCAGAGAATGCATACATGTAATCACCAAAATTGTCTCTGTTTGGGTTTTCCTATTAAAGGCTTTTAACTGAAAATGCAATTCTTTTGTTCTCAGGGGTGGGAGTGTTTGCTATGCCCTTATATCTCTGAGTGATTTCATGCGTCTGGTGGAGCACTTAACTGCTTTGTCCTTCCTCTAAGGATATTCCGGTTTGTTTAAATCCAGGTCTCCAGCACTCTTCAATAATCACTTGGAGCCAAGCTGCCTGGAGGAGTTTGGGTTTATTGGGTGCCTGACTGTCCAGCACCACATGTGCTGCAGAGCACAGTGTCCAATTACAGCTTTCATTCTGGAGCAGCCTATATCCATGGCTCTTTTTCTGAAGGTGATATATTTTAGCTTAATGTTTCTTCTGTCAAACACAGAGGACCAGAGATTCTCTGTGCCTTTCTGGAAATGAGGTCAGTCAGCCTTGCTGGTAGGAAGTCCACTCATATTCTTCAATCAGGCAAAATAAGGCTGATGAGATAAATATCAATAGAGACACCAGAATATATTTTGGGAGAATTATATGTCCCTGCATAGAAATTTTTCTTCCTCATTGTTTTTTTCCCTCCTGGAATATTATTCTTTTTTGGCGTCCTTAACTAAATACATTCTTAGTTAAGTGCCTGTGTTTTAGCTATCCTTATGCTGGCATTGCAAACACTTTCCCCTTTCTTATGCTGACATAAAAGCTTGCTGTGGTTTGGTTAAAATCTTGAATATATGAGTATGCATTTCAGTACTTACCCAGACATTTTTAACTTTTGCCTAAGTTGGTCATATCAATGCAGATCCAGGAAAAATATCAAACTGAAAATTGTGTATTACTTACTACAGCAGTAACTTTTAAAAGTGCCTTGATTACGGTAAGTAGAGCAAAAGATTATTGTCTCTAAGGAGATAAAACACATTGATAAGCAGTAACTGCAGAACAATATACTTTGGTAAAAAAATGAGAGATCTCTATCATGTTCACTTTCCACAGCCCCAAGAGAGTAAAATGCAGTATACCAAAATGATAAATTTCTGAGTGTTTCCCAGTCCATTTTTTGGCTTGCTGAAGAAGGAAAGTAATGTGCAGAATGTTGTATAACTTTTATCATCATGAAATAAAATGTTTTCTCTGTTTTCTGGATTAAAAAACTCAAAATATTTTTTAACTCCCAAGTTTTAAAGGATGACTTTTTGGTTTTGTTGTCAGCTTTGCTGTTATTTGTAATATTTCCTTGACTGTATGGTTGATCTCTTTGGGAACCTAATTTCTTGTTTTGTGGGTGAAAATTTTAACTCTCATAAGAAATTTTAAAAGGAAATCTTTTTTTAAAAACCAAACACCAGTCAAAAAAAACAAAATCCACTTGGGCCAGTCATTACTGTTGTGATGTCAAAGGTCATTCATCAAGCTTTTGAAAAAACTTGAGTCAATTGATCTTTGGGAAAATGTTCATGGCAGCAATTCCTTGAAGTTTTTTTTTAGTTTCAAGACATATATTCCTAGAACTTCCACTTTTGTGAATTTTACAAAGAAATGCACCTTTAACACTGCTCAGTGTTGTTATCAAATCAATGTTCACAGGAGATAACTACTCTTTATCTGGCACTGAAGATAAGAAATCTCAGGGAAACTAATGAAAATATCTGGCCTTAGTAGTATCTCAGGATAGTAGTCAGCAAAACATGCTCCAGAGGAAAGTGTTTAAAAGTTTAAATTCTACTATGCAAAATAATGAAGTAATTTTCTTAACAAGAGAGAGTGTAGTTTGTCAGCTTCAGAATGTTTCGATCTTGATATTTATAGGCCTTCCTACATTTTTTCACTCTTGAGAATGACTTGTCTTATTAAATATTTTGTGTAAATAATGATTATTATAAATTTTTTAATTTTATGCGGAGTTCTCTTTCAGTATTCTGACAGCAGTAGCAATGATATCTGGTTGACTTTGCATTTAAAGCAACAAATTGTTCTGAAAGTCTCTTCTCCCTGACCCCTACACGCAGTTTATATAGGCCTTTATTTCATTTTTCCCTTTGCTGGAAATCTTTCCATTTTCTTTCCTTTATTTTGCATATTTTGTGATGATCTCCTTTTTTAACATAGGCCGGGGAAATTATATGCAATATTCGGAGCACTATGCTGGCTTCTTACTAGCAAGAAAGATTGGAATCAGTGCTAATACCCACTGTTGGTTCAAGTGACATTTTCACAGGTGAACATCTTTCTTTGCTCTTGCTGCCACTTTGTGCTGACAGCACCTCTTGCCTCACTGCTGCTGTGGTACTCAGGTCTTCTCCTTCAGTGGTCACAGATGACAGAAGAATCACACATTAGCAACATAAATTGCTGTCTCCCTGTGTTTTCAATCCAAGTTCCTAAAGCAGAAATTTGTCTTCTGTCTTGCCCCATGCTGTTCTGTGTAAGAGTCTTCCCCATCATCCATGTCTCTAAAATGTCTCTGTGCAAATCACCTTTTTTTTATTTCTCAGAGGGTTTTAAACTCTGACATAGTCCAGCCTGTTATTCTGTACTATTCTGTACTGAAAAATTTTGGTTATATAGTACTTTGTCCCATCAATTCCCTTGACAAAGAATTGGGCCGAAACCTGAAACAAAAATTAAAAAAATGAAGAAAACATTGGGGTGAACTTAGTTTAATTTCTGCTTTCCAAGTTTCAGATTAGTTTTCCAAATATAGTTTTCCATTTAAGTAGTGAAAGGAAGAAAATTTCTCAGACGTTGAGATCATGAGGATAGTAATTTTACTGCAGATAACATTTGTCAGAAGGAAAAGGAGGTAATGAAAAACAAGATTAAATATCAGAGTGTCCTGGTTTAGGGGAAATTTGGGAGGAAACTTCTGAATGGGATCGCTCCCCCAGCTGGTGTAGGAAAAAATATTTACTCAGAGAAAAGTGGAAAAAAACCTGTTTATTTAACAGACAAAGCACTCCCCAGCACAAAAATGAACAATACTAAACATCAAAATCTCTTGCTGCTCTGAAGGAGATGACAAACTCAGAAGAGTTTCGTCCGTGGGTCACAGCCCGGCTCATGCAGTCTTTTCTCAGTCGCTCCAGTGTTCGGAAATGCCACGGCCCAGGACAGGCCTGGTGGGCCACAGGTGTGAGCTCCCAGTGCTCTTCTGGGTTTTCAGTCCAGAGCAGGTTCAAACAACTCCAAGAAAAAAGGAAAAAACACAGTCAAGGGGACACCTTTTGCCTAAGCTAGCCAGAAAAACTAACCAAAAAAGCAAAAGAGATCACTCTTCTGCTGTCCACTGCAGACAACATGGTCTGTATGAAGAATGCGAGGGAGCAAGTGCCATCTCTCATAATAAACTCTGCTTTTCTTCTCTCCCCCTTTCACTCTTGAACCAGTCTTAAAGTTTCAAAACTCAGTATTCAACACCAACAGAACAGAACAGAACAGACAATTTGGGGTTACAAGCATCATAAAGTCACCCCAGGACACAGAGAAAAGCGGGTGTAGATCAAGAAAAAAGCTGTGGAAAATTATGACAAATTACAGAGATTGCATATTACACTCTTATTTCTCAAGGGAATGTATATAGTCAATAGGTGAAAGAGTTAGAATTTTTGAAGCATCTGATGCTATTTAAAAGTGTTCAGCTGTAATACTCTATGCAGAAATGGATTGTTTAAGCTTCATCAGCTCATGTGAGATAAGCATGTATTTTAGTGTACTTCTGAATTAAACACTTCAGTTGTTATTTCTACAGCTGGTCTGCTATTAGTCTGAACAGGGTTTCATGCTATCCAGTTCCATGAACCTCTTTGTGATCTCTTGAGCCACATTTTTCACATGGAGAGAATGCTGTGTAGTAGAACTGAAACCCACTCCACTTTTCCTGGCAGAAGTGAGACTTTATGGTCTGGATTGCTGCAATCCTTGGGCCAGAGGTGCCTCTGCACACTTTGCTGAGTATCAGACAGAAGGGAGGGTAATCCAGTGAAGACCACAGAATGGTTTTTCAGGCTGAGTCTTGGACAGTGTGTTTTAATAGAAGTCTTGCCTAGGAAATCCATCAGTTCACACTGCTGAGTGAGCACACAGCACTCATATTTTTGTTTTGAGGTGTGTTTACAACATCATGGTGAATTACTGTGCCTCAAACCTCTGCCACTAACATGCGGAATAACTTCTGATGTATGTAACGGCCTCTTGCTCAAACAGTCTATGGAGGGAGTACACAATGACAGCTATTGAGAAATGTGCCCTTTTTAAAATCTGACCCCGTAGAAGACTGAGGTGGGGACTGCGCCATGTGTGGGTAAAAGCCTCTGACACAGAATGCTCAGGACAAACATGCAGGAGGATGATTCAGTGGGACTCTGAAGGCAATTGGTGATACAGAATCCTGATCTGGCACATTTCACTTTCATTACAAGAAATTAATCCCCTGTTCAACTGAAACAAAATAGCAGCTCTTTTGCCTGCCTGGTAATTTGTCTCTTGCATATTTGCATCTCGTTGTTTTTCTCTACACTTAATGGCACAGCTGCCTTTTGCACAGGATAAAGTAGAATGGGTATCAACAAAACACATCCATTTTATAGTAATGGACTGTCTAATAAATTTGTTGCTTCTTGAGCTTCTCATTTGTATTGGTAATCTCTTATTAGTTCCAGGAATGCTCTGCCTCTTTCCTTCCTCCCTCTCTTCTCTACTAGTTAAAGTAGAGATTTGTTAAATCAAATTTCCATATCAGCCTTCTTCTACTGAAATATCACCTATTATTGAAAAGTTCCTACATCCCATCAGACATTCTGAATTGGTGCCTACAAAATCATCGAACAATAGGAAGGGGAAAGAAAAGCAAGGTAGGGAGCAAATAGCTAGTATAATTTAAGCAAGAAACATCTTTTGTTCCATTGCTGTTCACCTGAAAGCTTCCTATCACCAAATTAATACTTCATATATCTGTTGCTTTCATGTTATGAACATAATATAAAGTTTCCTTTCACATCATGATTTTTATGCCCTGAAAATCCTGATTTAGCCAACAGGAAAACCAGTCAGACCCTACTACTTAAAAACATACTGTTTTCTCTCAGCCTTCAAATGAAAATAATTAGCACAGTGGGGGAATTAAATAAACAAATTACTAACTTTTTTATTTGGATAGCTGATAAGAATTTAAGATCTTAATTAGAAAGACATATCAATGTTAGGGCAGTGATTCATGACAGAACTCTGTTGACTTACCTGGGGGAAGGCTGAAGCGGCTTCATTGAGGGCAGACAGAATCAAATAGCTGGAGACAGCTTTTGTGGTCATAAACCAAAGGAAAATTAGGCCAACTTAGGCTGTATGAAATTTGAATTAGAGGTTGGAATCCAAACTTGTTCTGCACTGGATTGCGTTGTGTGAGAACACTATAGGAGAACAGGGGCTGCAAGAACAGCTCTCTCACTGAAGCATTACCAAGGAATACCATGGTTGCCTTCTTTCTGTAGTACTGCTGGGCAGCCTCAGCAGGTTCAGAATCAACACTGGACTCACTGGAAGTTAGTGGTAAAAGTAAGTTTTTCTTAGGCAGAATATCTTGAAGTTTACATTTTCTATACTGATTTTTTTCTCTAGTTTGTCTTTCTTTGAAAGTATTCATTTTTTCAATTTTTTTTTTAATATCAGTGTTTCTCCTATTCTATTAATTTTCTCCTTTGACCCGAAACTACTTTTTGTGACTACTTTGCTCTTATCAGACTGTAGCATTTGTGATCAATTTCTTTGCAGAAAAAGTAAACTGAACTGCATGTTTTGATGCTGGTTTTTTCCAGCCTTAAAATGACATTACTAGTTCTTTTACTCACACCAGTCAAGAAGTATTGAAAATGTCTTGATATTTCTGCTTTTTGCTTTGACATTCATTAGTCTAAATCAAGTGACAAATCTGTGGATAGAACAAGTAGTTTAATTGATTTCACATTTCACCTTCTCAGAATTTGTTATCATAAAAAAAAGTTGTATGCTGTAGATGGTGAGCTTGTTATAAAACATGAAAATCATTGAAGCCACATGTACAATTTGTTGCATGTTAATGGACATTAAAAGAGTTTCTTATTTGCTGCATGACATAGTGTTGAATCCTGAACTGAACAGGAACATGGTGTAGAAAGGATGAGTAATCCAGCTCAAATTCTCACTGGTGTCACTGGTAGATTTAAGTCACTGGAGTGTCCACAGCTCATGAGCAGAAGGACTGAAAAAAGGCCAACCATAAATACCTAAAAGCACCGAGATAACATAGCCAGAAGCTGTGTTGAGGGGGAAAATGAAACCTGGAGGCAGTCATGAGAGAAACTATTGCAAATTTAGGTGAAGAGCTAACTAGTTGAACATATGCACACAATTGGAATAGGTTTAAATTTGAATTTAGGATGAGATTTTTATGTACGATGAGAATTTTAAAGACATTTTTTTTCTCCAAGCCTTCTGAGGGTGCTGAGCAACTTTTCTGAATAACAAGGCAGAGGAAAGGGATGACTGGTAAAAAAAAAAACAAAAGAAATACAAAAATCCTTGGCTCATCTGGAGACTTCACTGAACTTAAAAAATGCAAGAGATACGGAAAAACGGTAGATAAATTGTTTAACTTCAATCTTTTTCTTAGCCAATAGCTGTTTGCCCTTACTTCAGAGGAGATAGCCACCAGGATTAAGCTGGAAGGGATCATGCAGTCCAAGAAAGCGCAAAAGAGAGCTGCAGTGTTGAGGATGCCTTGGGCTTTCTTTAGCAGGTACTTGTAATATTTATCATTAGTGTGAAAAGAATAAGAGCTAGTTGCTTGCTTGCTTCTAAATTATAAAGATGAGTCTTCCAGTGTCGGTGAACAGTGGTTTGAAATAATAATGTTTTTAGTGTGCAACTCTTAGTTCTCTACAGAAAATGAGAAGAAAGAAAGAGATCAGATCTCAGCAGATCTCTACCTCCTCACTCACTAATTGTCTAAAGAGGAAGAGCTTCATTGCTACTGCCTTCATCTCAAGCAACCCTGTGCTGTGGGCTCCACCCATGTCATGTCACAGACATTTGCACATTTTTCAAATTCTTGACTTCAGAAAAATGTGGAAACAAAGTGTCTGGTGGACACATAAGTAGTATTTGGTTGTTCTGAGGTTATGCCTTTGCTAATTTTCAAGTGTCTCTTTATGATTGGGCAAAAGGAAATTCTTTTTCTCGTTGAGCACTGGGAGCTTAAATACGGATGATTTTCTTTGAAGAGCAGATAAAAAATTAAAGAATATAAAGAAAAGGGATGCAAAGGATGATAGTGCACAGTGGGTGAGATAAATTATTTTCAATTACATAAATTGATCGGTCTCACTAGCTATTAATTGAGCTCTTGTAGAACTATTGCAGAACTAGAACATCCCCCTACTGTAACAACCCCGAAAAACCTCTTCTTATCAAAGACCCTAGTTTAAGAGAAACCAGGAACTTTTTGCTAAAATATTTCCTATAAAGTTTGTCAACTTGCTTTAAAAAAAAAAGAGAGGCAGGAGAGTTTAGACGGTGATGTCTTGCCTAGTGAGGCTGTGGAGACTACATCTATGGAGGTTTCCAAAACCCAAGTGGACAAGTGTCCTGGTTTCTGGGACAGGTGCCTGCCAACAAAGGCAGAAACTCCTTTCTTGAAATAGAGAATTTGAAATCAAGGACTCTGAGGCAGAGATAAGGGTAGAAAATAACAGCTCTTTACTAATATATCTAACCGCACAGGTAGAAAACAACAGCAGTTATTGAAATTACCAACAAACAGAACAAATAACTCAGTGCCAGTCCTCAGCTGCAGGCACGCTGCCTGTGCTCGGTCCCGGTGGTTCAGACGGGACACAGCCGGCCCAGCTGCAGGGGAGCGGGCGAGACACAGCCGGCCCGGCTGCAGAGGCAGGAGCGGGGTGGGGGGGTGGCGGCGGCTGTGCTGTGCCTTGTGCCTCAGGTGGAAACAGGCCAGAAGGGGCAGCTCCTCGCTCACCGGTTAGTCTCTGGTGGTCAGCAGTACTTCTGAGGTAGCAGGACAGATGCAGGACAGCTGATTGCAGTGGGTCCGGCTCCTCTGGTTCCTCACCACGTGCCAGCAGACGGGGGGTCCCTCTCTCCGCTCCCTCGCCGGAAACACGAGTAGCCCCGCCCGGAAACCGGAGTGCCCCTTGGGAAGCCCCGTTCCACCCTACCTGCCCGCATCACAATGGGAAAAATTCTCTAAACTCACACAGTAAAAAAAAACAAAACCAGAAACTCAATCCCCAACAACAAGCCTGTGGGCAACCCGTCTAGCAGATGCTGCTTTGAACAGGTTAAATATAAATCTTGAGTGGTTCTGTTCGACCTCAACTATTCTGTGATTCTGTCATGACATTTGCCGCTTTGTTAATGCACCAGTTGTGCTGGATAAAAGAAGGATGATGCCCAAGCTGCCCTGAAAAGCCTGCATTCCAGATTAAACCAATAGAAAATATGTTAGGTTACCTTACTTGCCAGCATATAAAAACTCATATAATTTGTCATAATAAAGTGGCTGGCCTAGGTGTATTTGCAACTCTAAAAATAATATTTCTTTTCAAAATTATTATATTTTCAATTAAGGCTCTCTTGCCTATTACAAAACACAAAACATATACAATAATTACTAATTGTTCTGTCATGGAAAAATATATGAATTAACATGAGAAAGGTAAGAATAGAGTGCTCTGTAAGTACAGGAGCTATGCGGTGAAAGCTTTGAAACAAAGCATGAAGAAGATTGAAATTTGGTTAAACATAACCTGGAGGAAGGTGGCAAAATGAAGGAGGCGAGATATGGTCATCAAGGAGCAATACTGCCCATGGTGTTGGTTATCTTTCCAATTGTTAAGAAATTTTGAAGATTTCTGAAGGTAATCTGTTGAGAAATCATCTTTGTCACTGTTCTAAAATGCAGAAGCTGCTTAAAAAATAGGTGAAGTTGTGCTGTACATGAATTGATAGTATGTATACAGCTGCTGCACAAAAATGACAGAATGTATTGTGAGAGGTGTACTATGTTTCTTCTCACTTATTATGAATTTATTAATTCTGATCACTCTTCTTAACCTATAGCAAACCACTTTTGGCTATTCTGTGCCATGTAGATACTCTTCTGTGTGGGGAATGCTCACTGCCAGCCTGCCTGGTTGAGCCCTGTGACAATCTGTGCAAAACACCAGATGGTTCAGGAGGTTACACTTCTCTAGACCGTGCCAGGCTTGGACCCCCAATTCCATTACCCTTCTCCAGGCACAGAGAAGAACGATGAGGATACTGGTAGTTTACTAAGCCATGTTGTCACTTGTAGCTGCGCCTTGAAATTTCTAGCTTGAAAATTATAACTGCTTGCAAGACCAGACTTACAGCTTGTAAAGGAATTTTACCTATGAAAAAGTCCAGGACTGTAGCTTCCAGGGCTGGGGTGGTTCTAGCTTCGGGCTGCTACAGGTCCAGATAGCTCCGAGGCTTCCTGAGGCAGAGGGACAGCTACTCAGCTAGCTAGGAAGGACTCTGAGACACTGCTGTAGAGGTTCCGAAGGTAGCTTTATTTCTTTGAAGGGTTCTACCAGCAAAATCCAGATACATAACATAGCAAGGGGTCTTTATAGATTTCAAAAGAATTGAGTTTCTAACCAGTAAAATTACAAGTTGAGAAACTATCCAATTACTTTAAAATTCTAAGTAAGAAAAGACCAATCATCCAGTAAAGTTAAAGACCAATAGATACCCTAAAAGATAACAGGGGTTTTGGCAGGGATGGGCGGGCATCACTCATGAGAGGTTTCATTTCTCAGGACACAAAATCCCAAGGGCCTTTTTCAGGGACCATTGTACCATCCACACAGGACCAGTCTAACCGGGAAGTCCGTGGCATAAATAGAGGGACGGGAATGATGGACTTGCCCGAGAAATAAAGAACTTTAACGGATAAAATACCAAACGTAGAAGCCGCACAGTATCAGGGGCAACCTCCAAAGACCCAGGGGTGTGGCAAACTTAACCATATATAGGGGTATCTGATGGCAATGGTCTAATCATGAATGTGATCTAGGAGTATGTCCTTATAAGTGACAGGTTCAGAACAAACCCAGAATAAGAACCAGAAACATGATCTTTTTTAGAATAATCCCATTAACGTGTCACCTCACATGGCTGCAGGTTAATGTCTCCTGCATCTGCAGGTGAAGCCACTCCCCTTTCTACCCCTATCAGACCCATTTCCAGAGAAAAGTGCAAAAAATGAATCCACTAGTAAACAAATTATGCATCTTATCTGAAAAAGTGGAACCAAGAAAATAGAGGTTATGGAAGAATTTTGTAAAACAGGAAGAATGGAAACTTTGGGAGGGAAAAGTATAATCTAATAATTAAATTCTATTTTTAGATTTGCACTTCTGCAGGTTATAGCTGTTGGGTTTTTTTTCCTGAAATGTTGCATATATCTGAAAAACAAAGCTTGTGGTTGGAACCAGGCTTTCAAAACTGGAGACAAGATCACAGGAGCTTCTGTAACTTCTTAGGCTTAGCAGCACTGAATACTTTATTTGTTGCAAATTATTTGCTCAGTTGTCATAATGAAAACAACCTTCCTGATCTCCTTCAACGCAAATATGATCAAGACAGTTGGTGACATCACCAAGAGACTTTTTTCTGAAAGGTTAATCTGTTTCATAATTAGGAAACCTCATTAACCAAGAGCTGTCATTCTAATTCCAAAGCTTGCGCCTTTGTAGTAGGGGAAATGCCAGGTTGTACACAGACTTATTGACTTTAATCACCTTTCAGCAATATTATTTCCCTCCAACAGGTTCTTGTGTTGCTTTTCCCTATCTGCTCCTAAGAACTCATATTTTAATATTTGCTCTTTGCAACATAACTAATTAATCTAAATTAGCTTCAACACATGAAGTCTGGGTTCTGAAATTTGATCTACCTGTACAAATAGTTATTTTGCCCCAGCTAAACTGAGACACACACAAGTGCACACACTATTCTATTGAGAGACCAGCAAATTAAACTGCAGTGGCATAGGAATATATGAATGGCCCTTACTGGGCTTTGCTTTATTTAAGCAACTTCAGTACTATAGATAATGTTGCATAATACATTCAGGCTCAGTGAAATGTTGCACAGATGCTTATGTCAAAACCCCAGATGTACATTTTGCAAGAATTTGGATCTAAATGTTGTTTGTTGTTTGCTTACTCTGGTCGATAAATCTGTAACAGTTTCTCCTTTCTCATTTAGCTTTCAGGCCATCCAAAAGATGGCACCCTCACCACCATTTCTTTTTTTATAAGAGGCATGATCACAGGTAGTGTCAAGATAGAAGAGCTAGTCATAGAAACCAAGTGGGTGGTGGGCTGCCAGCCAGCCTAATCAAGCTGAAATCATAGGCACAAGACACTGAGCTCCTCCAGTGTTTTCTCACCATGCTATCCCTCACAAAGAACTTCTCAAAATACACAGCATTATAGCTCTGAGCTCTGATCTCCTAGAGGACAGCTTAAACTTTGTTTGACAGGCAAGTAAAATCACCTGTAAGAGTTATTTCTAGGGCTGAAATATCTGCACCTGTAGAGGTTGATGAAGTGCCATATTTAGGGATTTTATATATATATATATATATACACACATATATATATACACACACACACACACATATATATATATATATATATATATATATCAGGGTAACCCTATTATTCTGTTCCAATTTTATTCCTAAATTAAAATTGGATACACAACATGTTTGCACAATCAGGTTATTTGCAGGGAAATTTATCCATCATCTTTTTACCCTCTGCCTGGTGTCAATGTCTGTTAGCCCATCACTTTTGTAAACAACATGTATTTTAATTACTTGTGCTTTAGAAACTCTATACAATATTAGTAAGATACTTTGGTTTTCTTTAACTGTAGACATTTTAGCATCAAAATAGCCCAGCTCTACAGTAGATTCTTTTGTTTTAACAGGCTTTTATAAGATAATTAGAGTGTCATTAGAGATTATTAATTCCTGTCTGCTCTTTAGAAATCCATCCTTAGAGAATCCTTCAAGTATCAAAATTACTTTTCTTATTTTAAATCAATATGAGATTTCCAATCTAAACTCTCCATGAGAAAAGTTCCCTGATCTGAAGATGACCTTCAAGGTGAATCATCACGAAGTGTGTGTCCTGTACTTTTAATGTTGTTGCTGAAAAGCTTCTTGAAAAGCTTTAATTGGTGATTGTTTATTTAATTGCCTTCAAGGGTTGCATGTTTCAAGGTGGGCTGGCCCTCTAAACAGTACTGCATATTCCTCCCACCACCTTCCAGGTAAGAGGCGGGGCTACAGCCCAGTTCATTGTAAGAGTGATCTATTAAGATGGGAACAGCAAAGGCCAGAATTGCTTCCAAGGCGAGCAGAGGGCAAGTAAAGTTTGGATGGTTGATCTGGGGTTTGTTTTCCTTCTATTCTTAAGACAAAATCCTGAAAGACCTGATGAGAAAACAGAGTTGAGAGGAATTGAAGGAAGTGTGTGAGTTTAAGGATAAATAGATGAGAAATTCCCTTTCCCATTAAAAGCAGGGCTTCTGCTGGCTGTTATTTTTCTTCTTAGCAGAGACTGGGAAATTCTGTCTTTTGTGTCTAAATGTTATTTTCTGTTAGAATTACAGTAGAATTACAAGAAAGGAAGACCAGGGGAAATTGCCTCTCTCATGGTCTGATGGATGCAATATGAAAATGTCAGATACTGCTCTTTAAAGAAATTTCAGTTGGGAAAAGGTTGTGGGGAATGTTTTCTTTCAAACAACACACAAAGGAGGTAGACACAAGCATACTTCAGGGTAGTAGGAGGGCTGTTTATGAAGGCTGGTAGACAGGTGGTATGATTGTTATGAGATAATGTAGGCAAATAAACTTCTGGATTGATCAAGAGGAAACCAAAGACTTTATTGGGTAAATAATGTAAACTCGGCTATTTGGTAAAAAATATTAAAAAAAAAAAAAAGGCTGTTGGAGGGTTTTCTGTGTGGAATAAGGGATGTGTCTTCTTTTGGTTCTTTGCCACACCAGACTGAATCAAGTTCTCACATACCACTTGGCCTCATTTTTTGCTTATGAAACCTCCTAGTAAACCTTGCCCTGTACTCTAATTGCCAAGCTGCAACCAAAGCAACGATTTCGTATCAGAACTAGTAGATCACATTGAATTGTGGTAGAATTGTGAATATTTTAGCTTCCTAAACATTGTCATTTCTTTCAAGCTCAAGGTGTGAAACAATGTAATAATCAGTGGGTTTGTTTAGGTTTGTGGTTTGTTTTGATTTACCAAAATATGAGTACTGGTCTAATACCGATACTCAACTGTGACGGACAAAAGACTCTCTAACAGTTTAAAGTTAGAAAGTGTATGTTTATTCAGCGCTGGACGGCAGTGTGAGGTAATCCTCCAATATACACCGCCAAATCACAGGTGATCACAAAGTCTATTTATTAACAAAGGATTCAAACAAATACATATTCATAATAACAGCCCCTCCCACCCCCGCTTCCCATGGTAATTTGCTTGAATAGCTATTAAGCATGCGTTATTGACCTCTTAAATTAAGTCTGGGGTCGTTTTCATGCGGAGGGGTCTTAAGAGGAGGAAGTAAGGAGAGTCTTCCTCACCCTAAACTCTTGACCTTTTCTATCAATGACAATCCAAATGATTTCTGGGGATAGTCCAATTTCTCAAAGAATGGGTTTCTGGTTGCATTGTCTATGCTCATTCAGGCCTACTTACTAGTTTCATCTTTTCTCATTGTAAGTGCAGTGGAGCAAACATGAAATGACAGACAATCAATTATTTAAGTTTCAGATAACTACTCCCTTCTAACTTCTAACTTTTAATTATTTTCAACAAGATCACTAAAATTTTAATTTCCTAAAATTAGTGTCTCAGTTTTTCTGAATGGTTACCTTGATCCTGATTGAATGTCCATGAAAGTTAAGGGAAAGCTGATTTTCCTTCTGTGACTTTTCTTTTTCTTTCTAACTGCTGCTCATGTAAAAATACTAATTTAAAATAAAGAATTTTCCCCACTCGTTCATGAGGAGAGATAAGTGTCTCAAATAACATTGTTTTGGCTAAATGTCTTACATTTACTTTTGATTAGATTATAATTTTTGATATGTTAAAAGTCTTAAATTCTAATACTTAGAATTATGGCAAAAGTTTATCTGTTCTCTAGCATTAGCACTGAAGTCAGCAATCTTCATGGCAGCAAATTGATTGCTGAGAGAAGTAACATGTTCACCCTAAAAGATTTTTAGGAATACTGGATTGATTGTTTAACTACTAATACTTAAAGAAGGCATGTCTTTCACACCTTCCCATTCCCCAGGTAATAATTTTTGCTTCAATTTTTGGTGTTCTAGTTTCACAGTGTTTTCTTAGTGCTTGGATGATGCAGACATGTAATCCTCACACACTGCTCTCTCACTGGAATTTTCTTTGTAATATATACCTTTTTTTACTTTCATTTATGATAATCTTGAAAACCAAAGGTTGCATTATTTCAAAATTGCTAATTATTCAAAAGCCTGACTACTAGGCCCTGCTCGTTTAGGGACCCATGTTCATGTGGTCAATTTGGACAGCTTCATACTAGCTCTGTTCAGGTCCAAAATTAATTCTCACCCTAGTCTCAAGTGCTGCTACTGGCAGGCCTTGCCCATACTGTTATCTCCTGCTCCAAGTAGACTTCTCAGAGAGTGAGGCTGATGCTTGCAGTGTCTATATGTGAAACTGGGAAAGGGTCGTGGTGTTATGTTTGCCTTACATCAAATTGTAAATAACACAGTGTCCTGGTTTAGGGCAAATTTGGGGAAAATCCCCAAAAGGAGCTTCCCAGAAAACAAAAGCCCACAACGCCTCCCTCTCACACCACTGGGCTCAGGAAGAATTTCCTCGGAGGAAAAGTGGAAAAAACCTGTTTATTAGCAAACAAAAAAAACCCACTCCCCAACACAAGAAAAACAGTCCCAGATGACAAAAACGTTTTCACCAGTCTGAGTGAGGATGCACAAACTCAGAAAGCCTCTGCTGGGGAGGGCGCCAAGCTTCTCTCGCAGATGCAGACTCCGGCGTGGGTCCTTGTTGTTTCAGATCCAGTCCGGAGCAGTTTCAGATGATCTTCGGGAAGAGGGGAAGAAGGAAAGAAAAGGAAAAGGGAAAAAAAACAAAGCGTGGAAAAGCGGCAAAAAGCAGGAAGCGGCAGGGGCAGCGGCAGCAGCGGCAGCAGCAGCAGCAGCAGCAGAGCAGCAGCAGACGATGGGGGGAGGGGTAGACACAACAAAACTTCCAAGTCAGTTCTGCCAGGCATGAACAGACACGATAGGGATACAAAGCACTGCAACGTCACCCCAGGACATTCCCCTGCTTTTCCCATAGGTGAACATATTACTAAAAAACTTTCATCTCACTTGCTCAAACCTTTTACACTTACACATTTCCCTCCATCTCACTTGCTCAAACCTTCTACACTTACACATTTCCTTCTGTTTCATGTCTGTGTAATCTAATGTATAGACAATGGTGGTAACACTCAATAATAATATTGTATATAAGTTTCACCCCATAATCAGATCTCCCTGACCTACACAGCATGTTGTTCCGTCTTTCTGCATTATCCACCATGTACAACCTGGTCCTTGAGCAAAGACAATCCCACAAATGGGTTTGCCTGTACTCGAGGCAGGATTAATCCATACTGTCTTCCCTAGCAAACCTCTGACATGGGCCACTAGGACTTTGTCTCCATCTACTATATTAAGAGATTCAGACTGGGCAGGACCTGCTCCTTTGGTGGAACCTCGTGTGTTAACTAACCAGGTGGCCTTTGCTAGATGCTGTTCCCATCTTTTGAAAGACCCCCCAGCCAATGCTTTCAAGGTGGTTTTCAGTAATCCATTCTACCTTTCCAATATACCTGCAACTGGTGCATGGTAAGGGATGTGGTACACCCACTCAATGCCATGTTCCCTAGCCTTAGTGTTAATGACGTTTTTCTTAAAATGAGTCCCATTATCTGATTCAATCCTCTCAGAGATACCATGCCTCCAAAGGACCTGTTTTTCAAGGCCCAGGATGGTGTTGTGGGCATGAGACACCGGATAGATTTCCAGCCATCCGGTGGTGGCTTCCACCGTGGTCAGGTCGTAGCGCTTACCCTGGAGGGTCTGAGGCAGTGTGATATAGTCAATCTGCCAGGCCTCTCCGTACTTGTACTTGGACCACCAACCCCCATACCAGAGGGGCTTCACCTGCTTGGCCTGCTTGATGGCAGCACACATCTCACAGTCATGGATAACCTGGGAGATACTGTCCATGGTTAAATCCACCCCTCGGTCTCGTGCCCACTTATAGGTGGCATCTCTACCCTGGTGGCCTGAGGCATCATGGGCCCATCGTGCTAGGAAAAATTCTCCCTTGTGTTCCCAATCAAGGTCTATCTTCAACCCCCGTATCTTTGCAGCCTGATCTACCTGCTGATTGTTTTGCTGCTCTTCATTAGCTCTCCTTCTGGGGACATGGGCATCCACATGGCGAACCTTCACAGGTAGTTTCTCCAGCCGAGTAGCAATGTCTTTCCACTCTTCAGCAGCTCAAATTGGTTTTCCTCTACGCTGCCAGTCAGCCTCCTTCCATTTCTTCAACCATCCCCACAGAACATTGGCTACCATCCAGGAATCAGGGTACAAATAGAGCTTTGGCCACTTCTCTCTGCGATGTCTAGGGCCAGTTGAATGGCTTTGAGTTCAGCAAATTGACTTGATCCACCCTCTCCTTCAGTAGCCTCTGCAACCCATCGTGTGGGGCTCCATACAGCTGCTTTCCACCTCCGGTTCATCCCTACAATGCGACAGGAAACATCGGTGAATAGAGTGTAATGTGTTTCCTCTGCTGGTAGCTGGTTATATGGCGGAGCTTCCTCAGCCCGTGTCACTGGTTCTTGTTCCTCGTCTGTGACACTGAAACTCTCACCTTCTGGCCAGTTTGTAATTATTTCTAAAATCCCAGGGCGATTTTAATTTTCCAGTCCGGGCGGGCTGAGTGATGACAGCAATCCACTTGCTCCACGTAGCGCTGGTGGCATGACGGGTGGAGGGAACCTTTCCG
Organism: Tychaedon coryphoeus; assembly: GCA_013398595.1. Classification (NCBI taxonomy): domain Eukaryota; kingdom Metazoa; phylum Chordata; class Aves; order Passeriformes; family Muscicapidae; genus Tychaedon; species Tychaedon coryphoeus. The sequence goes on from WBND01001683.1 coordinate 55,190, forward strand.
CTGAACATCTACTCCAGCACTGGTAGTCGGGGTGCCAGGAGGAGTTGTGCTTCCATACCAATCACTTCTGAAGCAGCTTGGACTCCCTCGTATGGAGCCAAGATTTCCTTCTCTATTGGGGTACAGTTACCTTCAGACCCTCTGTAACTTCTGCTCCAGAATCCCAGGGGTCGGCCTTGGGTCTCACCAGGCACCTTCTGCCACAGGCTCCAAGACAAACCATGGCTCCCTGCTGCAGAGTAAAGTACGTTTTTCACATCTGGTCCCTTCCTAACTGGGCCAAGGGCTACTGAATGAGCGATCTCCTGTTTAATCTGGACGAAGCCTTGCTGTTGTTCAGGGCCCCAGTGGAAATTGTTCTTCTTGCGGGTAACCCAGTAAAGAGGGCTCACAATCTGACTGTACTCAGGGATGTGCATCCTCCAGAAACCTATAGTGCCTAAGAAAGCTTGTGTCTCCTTCTTGTTGGTCGGTGGGGGCATAGCTGTGATTTTGTTGATGACATCCGTAGGAATCTGACGCTGTCCATCTTGCCACTTCACCCTCAGGAACTGGATCTCCCAAGCAGGCCCCTTAACTTTACTCTTCTTGTTGGCGAAGCCGGCTTCCAGGAGGATTTGGATAATTTTTTCTCCTTTCTCAAACACTTCTGCTGCTGTGTTCCCCCATACAATGATGTCATCAATATATTGTAAATGTTCCAGAGCCTCCCCCTTTTCCAGTACAGCCTGGATCAGTCCATGACAGATGGTAGGACTGTGCTTCCACGCCTGGGGCAGTCGGTTCCAGGTATACTGCACACCCCTCCATGTAAAAGCAAACTGAGGCCTGCACTCTGCTCTCAAAGGAATAGAGAAAAGCGCATTGGAGATGTTGACAGGGGCGTACCACTTTGCTGCCTTGGACTCCAACTCGTACTGCAGCTCCAGCATGTCCGGCACGGCAGCACTAAGTGGTGGAGTCACTTCATTCAACGCACGATAGCCCACAGTCAATCTCCATTCTCCATCAGATTTGCGCACAGGCCAGATGGGGCTGTCGAAGGGTGAGTGGGTCTTGCTGACCACTCCTTGGCTCTCTAGCTCTCGGATCATCTTATGAATGGGAAACACAGCATCTCGAGTTGTTCTATAGTGCCGGTGGTGCACTGTTGAAGTGGCAATTGGGACTCTTTGCTCTTCTCCCTTCAGATGTCCCACTGTAATTGGATTTTCTGACAATCCAGGCAAAGTGTTCAATTGCCGAATGCACTCCGCCACCACAGCTGCTATCCCAAATGCCCATCTGAGTCCTTTAG
>WBND01001685.1:13554-23693 GCA_013398595.1 Tychaedon coryphoeus
ATTCAAACCTGGATTTCAAACCTGCATTCAAACCTGGATTCAAACCTGCATTCAAACCTGCATTCAAAACCTGGATTCAAACCTGCATTCAAACCTGGATTTCAAACCTGCATTCAAACCTGCACTTCAAACCTGCATTCAAACCTGCATTCAAACCTGCATTCAAAACCTGGATTCAAACCTGGATTCAAACCTGGATTCAAACCTGGACCTCAAACCTGCACTTCAAACCTGGATTCAAACCTGGATTCCAAACCTGGATTCAAACCTGCATTTCAAACCAGGACTTCAAACCTGGATTCAAACCTGGCTTCAAACCTGGATTTCAAACCGGGACTTCAAAACTTCATTTCAAGCTTGGATTTCAAACCTGGATTCAAACCTGGACCTTAAACCTGCATTTCAAGCATGGATTTCAAACCTGCACTTCAAACCTGCACTTCAAACCTGGACCTCAAACCTGCATTCCAAATACGGATTTCAAACCTGCATTTCAAACCTGGACTTCTAACCTGTATTTCAAACCTGGATTCAAACATGGATTTTAAATATGGATTTCAAACCTGGATTCAAACCTGGATTTCAAACCTGGATTTCAAATATGGATTTCAAACCTGGATTCAAACCTAGACCTCAAACCAGCATTTCAAAGCTGGATTTCAAATCTGCATTTCAAACCTGGACTTCAAACCTGCATTTCAAATATGGATTTCAAACCTGCATTTCAAACCTTCCCTTGCTGTCTCATATCTCCCAGTATTTCACAGGTCCATGAATCTCATGTGAACCTCAAGGCTGGAAGCAGAAGGGAAATCCCTTCCTGTCTTACCTTGATGCGAGGAGTTGTTGTTATTTGTCGGCCGTCAGCAGAATAAAGAGTTTCAGAATAATCCCCAGCCAGGAGATCCCTGCAAGGAGCCAAGCACAGTCATTATTCCAAGGAAATTGTTGCCATGTAGAAATGAGGTGATGACACAGCACACTGAGTATGTGGGGAATTCAAATAATTACTCAGGTTATTCTTAGTATCGGAGAAACTCGGAAGCAAAAGCTGCAGGGAGGGGAAATTCTGCTTGTTCATAATCCCTGCTCAAACAAAAAGACTTTCCTAAAAGAAGAAAGCAATTAAAGTCTGCTGATTTCATTGGGGTGAACTCATCCCCTGGCAGATCTGGGTGCAAATGTATAATTACATCATGATTTATCATTTTTTTTGTTCCTTTTTACATCTTCCCAAAAGCAGCACACCTGCAGTGACCCTTGTTTGGGCAACTCTCTTCCACTGCCACAATCCCATTTCTCTTCAAAGAACAGGATTTAGTTCAGCACCATTTCCCTCCCCCCACTCCAAATATTTGGATTAGATTAAAACAGGGGCAAGCAGTTAATTAGAGTCTATATTTAACATGAATTGATTATGGCACTACTGTATTTGCACAGCCTCTGGAAAAGCACCCATTAACCCAGACTTGTGTGTTCATGTTCTGCTGGAGCCAGACTTCCCATTTCCAGGAAGATTTTGTCAATGCCAGGTTATATTTGGTTACTCCAGGTTAAAGCAGTGCTAAAGTAAATATCTGTTATCAGTTTACCTATTTCTCTATTTCTCTATTTTATCTATTTATCTATTTCTCATTTATCTATCTCTTTATCTGCCTATAAAATAGGGATATATAAATATAGAACCACAGGATGATTAAAGTTGGAAAACACCTCCAAGATCATCGAGTCTGTGCTAAAATCATGGAATGGTTTGGGTGGGAAGGGACCTGAAAGTTCTTCCATGGGCAGGGAGACTTTCCACTATCCCAGGTTATCCCAACCTTGGGCACTGCCAGGGATCCAGGGGCTCGTCTGGGAATCCCATCCCAGCTTCTCTCACCCTCCCAGGGTGGAATTTCCTCTAATCTCTAATTTAAACCCTCTCTTGCTCAGTTTAAAGCCATCCCACTTGTCCTCAGTTTAAAACCAACCCACAGACTCTTTGTGGTCACAGAAAACTTGTGAAATAATAGAAAAATATGAAAGATGCATTGGATTTAACAATTTAGGAAGGAAATGGGGGAGCAGAGGCAGCAGGAGGGGCAGTCCCTCCATCATGGCAATGCCTCATCCCAAACCCTCATTCCACATTCCCAAAACAGTGACAGGATTCCTTCTCTCCCCTTGCATTCCCTTGCCACTGAAACGCTGCATTTACCAAAACACTTCTGTTTGACAGGGCTCTAATTCCTGCTTTTTGGCATCCTGAACACGCTGCAGTGGCTCCCAGGGAGGAATGAAGGAGGAGCTGAGCTGAACCCACCGATTTTTTTGGAGCTGCAGCACCACTTCCTCTCCGTTGGCTCTGATCCCGTACTTCACTGTGTCATCGTATTTGCTCTGCAAACAGATTTAAGTGTCAGGAAATTCTCTGCTGCAGCTCCTGGCCTCACCAGTGGTGGTTTTGGAACACCAGCCGTGTTTTTTTCCTCCTCTTCTCACCAAAAATAAGGATTCTGGCAGGAGTAGGATAAGCAGGAGGTCGCTGTGTTTGAGGGGTTTTAATTAGAGGAGCAAATTGGACTTTGCAAATTCATTTCTACCTCCACAAACACAAATCCTGCATGCTTGGGGAAGGGCTGAGGGGATGTTTGGGTTCAGACACTTCCAGAACACCCTCTGGAATTGCACAGGCCACGGCTGCTTTTAATGATTGGTTTAATTTAATCCAAATTAAAGTGTCCAGAGGTTATTAAAACTCTGAGGAGTATCAAACCCCACATCTGTGCAGAGACACAAGTCCAGAAGAGCCATGGGTGGCCTGAGGGATTCTCTGCACACCAAGCACATCTCATCTCCTCTTCACCAAACACCACATCACTTCTCCACATTGTTCATTTTGGAAGAGCAAATATTTGTCCAAATTCTCTTACCCTTGAAACCCAAGGGTGTTTTAGCCCCAGAAATCCTTCCCCATGTCCCAGAATCACCCAAGAAATGACACCAAGAAGGGATGATCTCCTTCCCTACCTCTGGGTTTGCTCCCACACTTCTCCTGTGCACCGCGTGCAGCTTCTGCGGATAAACGATTTCATATTGCTCAGCTCCAGAGAACTTCCCTCTGCTGCTCCCTGGGGATTGATGCAAACACAATTTTCATTTATGAAACACCCAATTTCATGGCTGGCCAGGTGATTCTTTGGGGTTCTTGCAGCACCTTGTGCTCTCCTGCTTTGTCTCCATCGTGTGACCCAACACCAGAGGTTTTCACAGCCTGGATTTTGGAGGAGTTGCCCTCTCTGGTTACTCCCAGGTGTCCAAACATTTCCTGCAAATCCCTTTTGTGTTTCTCCCCCCAGCTCTGAGCAGTTCCAGCCCCAACAGGCCAGCCCAGCCACGCCAGTGCCGCCTTTCCCTCTGCATTTTGAATTAATGACATGAATTAGTGACAGGAATGAATGGATTTGGGTTTGTGGAATGAGCGATCTCCAAACCTTATCACGTGTCAGACAGGCCCAGGCTGCCTCTGCACCAGCAACAAACTCACACAAAGCCAGCTCTGCAGCAGCATTCCTGCCTTGGAAGGCTTTGGCACATAAATAATTGTGGCAGAACCTGAAGAGAGGGTGGGAATAAATAATCACAGCTTTTAGCTCTTGAATCAGGCTGAAGGAGGGGGAGATAGGGAGAAAATAATGGGAGATAGGCAGGAAATGAGGAAAATCTTGAAGGTGCAAGGAATCCAGGAGGTTCCTTGACTCCCAGAACCCTGTAAAGAGCTGGGTGAGGAAATACAAGGCTGATAAAGAGAAATTGCTTTGTGTTTTCTGCTCTGAAGAAAACAAATGTAGAGCAAAGTTAATTTGGGGCCTGGCCTGCAGGGGTGGGCAGACCCTGGAGCTCATCCTGGCAGCTGGGGGCCAAATTTTGGGGAAAATGGGCTCAGACAAGGGGGGTGCTGGTTTCCACCAAGGCAACAGCAGGTTTTAGATACCCCTGAACTCTTTAATCTCCTACAAAAGGGGATTTCAGCTGAATTGGTGAATTCTTGAGAGCCTGTACTCGAAAAATTAACCAACACAACAACAAAAATCCACAATCTGCCCAGAAAGCCAAGAAACCCCACAAAAACAAAGGAACAGAGCACCTCCCATGGGAATTCCTGTCCCAGGGCCAGGCTCCTCCAGGAGAGAGGCCTCCAATTACTGTAATTTTCTCTCTGGAACAGGAGAGCCCATCCTCATGCAAATTGTCCCAGTAAAACAAAGAGATCCATTCTTTTATCACTGATTTATTTGATTCAACCCTTTCCAAAAGTAATTGCAGAGCAAAGCTGGCTGTATCTTGATAAAAAGTTGATTTAATGGTGCAGAGGGATCCTGTGTCAGCTGAGCTGTTCCACCAAGCACGTGCTGGGAGCAGCTACCAGGTGTAACTTTACTACTGCCACTCACCGTGGTGGTTTATGGGTTTTTTAAGGAATTAATTATGTTTATTGTTTAAAAAAAAATCTGCTGTTTTTCAGATTTCTCTCCACAGGTCTCAGGTGTTTTCTTGTGGAGCAATCCCAGGAATATTTCAGGAACAGAGATCCCCAGTTTTATCTCTCCACACCCTTTGTGCAACTCCAGCCCAGAGAGTTCAGGTTAAGGCCAGGCTTAAAGGTAGGCTCAGGACTAAACTCATCCCTTCCCTGCAATGTGATCCAAACAGAATTTCGAGGAAAACTGGTTGGGTTTTTTTTTGAATGAATCCTTTCTTCGAGGGAGTTTTGTTATCAGTGCATTGTCTTTGCTACCTTCAGGCTTTGTCTCGAGCTTGAAGGAGGAAAGAAATTCCTTGGGCCTCGTACAACAATTTGTAATAAGGAACAAATAATTGTGTGCTTTTCCAATGGCCTCAAACAGCAAAAAAAAATCATTAGGGAGGATTTTATTGACAGTGAAGTTGTGCTTTTGTCGAGGTAACAAAGATAACACCTCAGTGGTGTGCACATTTTCAGATATTCTGTGCAAAAATAAATTACAGATTTGTGCCTGAATGCTAATTTTATGTTTAATTATGGATATAAATCCTGGGCATGTTTGTGCAGGCCAATCCCTGAAAAATTCCATTCCCTGTTGACAGGAATTGAAAGAAATTGTGGAGAAAAAAAAAAAGTGGGGTCTGCTCAGGTGGAGTCGAATATAACCTGAAGTATCACGCAGATAAATAAAGGGTGTTCAATATTTTAAATCAGGTAATGTTGTCATGGAATTCATACAGAAATCTGTTATTTTAAGGCCAAAATGCTGATAAATTGCTGTGATTGGGTAGATTGGCCTCTCACTTGCAGGGTAAGCATTGCTTTATTGGCTCACAAACCCAGCCACTTGTGGCTCTTTAGGCAATTTGTGGCCACTTTTCAAACAAGTAAATGCTGCTCTAACTAAAGAATTACAGAGAATTGCTTTGCACAGAAAATCCCTAACTCCATTCCCGAGTTTTTAACTCGCTGTTCCCTCCCTATTATCCACCAGTTAATTACAAATTCACACAGCATTGCCCACAGCAAAACCGAGAGAGGACTGAAACAAAAAGTGCAGTACCTTGTTGGAGGAAATGCAGCAGAAGAGCAGAAATGAGGAGGATTTTCATGTTCTGGGCTGGCTGAGGGTCGGTGGGGTGGGAATGTGGCGTTCCCAGTTGTTCCCAGTTGTTCCCAGTTGTTCCCAGTTGTTCCCAGTTGTTCCCAGTTCCCAGCGTGGCCCTGCCCGGAGCTGCTCTGGGCTGTGGCTGAGAGGCAGGGACGGGTTCAGCTTTATTCTGCTCCTGCAGGAGGAAGTGTTTGCTCAAGGTGTTGCACAACACCAAGGCACAGAGTGTTACAGCGAGGGGAGTTCCTGCTGTGCCCCAAAACATCGGGGCTGGCATCAAGAGCTGCTTGGGATTCGCTTCCCTGAAAACAGGGAAAAGAAAATTAATTACATCAATAAATCAATAAATCAATAATTATGGGGATTGGAGCTGTCATTGAATTATAGAACAGTTGGGCTGGTCCTAACTCCATCTATTCATGTTCTGGTTGATAAAAGCTGAAACAAAACCAGTGGAATGTCAAGGAACGGGAGAGTTCCCAGGAAATTTGGGGTGAAATAGGTCAGCAGGGCTGGGGGTGAAGCTGTGCTTGAATTCTGATATTTAATTAATTTAATTCTGAATCTGCTCGGTGAATCACTGACAGAATAAACACCGAGCAGAGCTTGGCTGCCCTGTCATCCCTGTTAGTAATGTTTGTTCCAGGCTCAGGTGATTCAATAAAGGAGGCAGAGCAATGAATGATCCAGGTGAGTTCTGTCCAATCATATTCCAACAATCTCTGCCCAAAAAGGACCCCGTTGACTCAGTCAGCTGTAATACAGGAGTAATATCTTTATTACTCCAGGCCACAGGTGTCAATACAGAAGTGCTTTAGAGAAAGTGAACTTTTCATGGGTTAAAATAGTGGTTCCAGAGTACAGAGAACTGGAATGGATCACATGGATATGAATTTATATTCATATATGGCAGTGTCAGCAATACACATGACACAGTAACTGATATATTCATAATTTATGTTAATGTATAAATGCGTAAATATTTATATTTTTAATATAAATTTATACTCATATATGGCAGTGTCAGCAATACACATGACACAGTAATTGATATATTCATAATTTATGTTAATGTATAAATGAGTAAATATTTATATTTTTAATATAAATTTATATTCGTATATTCATAATTCATGTTAATGTATAATTCATATATTCATAATTCATGTTAATTTATAAATGAGTAAATATATCTATATAAATCTACAGGGGAATTATATCCACTGGAGAATTTTAGTGCCATTACCCTTCTCATATCAGCATTGGTAAATAATTATTTCTCTACTGAAAAGTTCTGATTTTTTGGAACATTTTAAAGCCAAACTTTCCCCTTAGATCTTTGCTGGATCTCCAGACATGCTGGGACAGATTGGGAGCTGCAAACAGATGGGTTTGGGTTTTTATTAAGCGTGGGATGGTGTTAATTGATAACAATTTTTGGCAGCTGCTTGTTTGGGACACTTCAATCAAATATTTCAACTCGTGTTGCCATCCCAGGTTAGGAAAGAGACCTCCAGGGAAAGAATTCAGGAAGGATTTGGATGTGTCCCTGCCCAGGTGCTCAAAATCAGACAGGAGCTGTGTCATTACATTTAGGTTGGTGCCTTTTAAATTCTGTGGCGATGAAAATGGGACAATTCACTGTTTTAAACATTCTATGGATAAAAATAAGCTGGGCGTTCTTAGACTACATCCTTGCCTCGCAAAAAAAAAAAAAAATTAAATAATGAAGAGAAATAACTGTGAACAACTGGTTTAAAAAACAAATGGCTGCTGGCCAAGCAGTGATCTCATCTCATTCTCTCTGCATGACGCAGGTGAAAATGATGTGTGACCCCTCCATCTCCAGAGTTAATGCTCGTAATAAGCCGTGCTTTGCAGCAGGATGGAAGGCAGAGCTCCATCCCAACAAAGGGCTGGCAGGAAGGAGGGAATGCGAAGCGATGAAGCTCTTGGGGAGACTTGAAAGGGAATGGGATGTAATTTCCTTTAGGGGCTGGAAAAGCTTTTGATGTTCTTGCCCTCGCTTCAGCGATTCCGGAATAATCTGAGCGTGGCTTCTTCCCCTGGAGGTGCTCACAGAGGTGTCCCTGAGCTCTCAGCTGGTTTGGGATTTTTTGCATTCGTTAAACAATTGGGCAAAGTCCGAGTGAGCAGTTTTCATGTTCCTAGGAGGGTAAATTTGGATGGCAAGTTGGTTTCAACGTTTAGTAATTGAATGTTGGTGGGTTTAACCCAAGTGCTCCCTGAGCAATTAAAAGAAAGAAGCAGCAAAGGGTGAATTTCACCCCTACACTGAGGATTTGCAAAATTGCCTGGATTGAAAGTAAAAGGAGGGTTGTATGGGAAGCACTTGGCAAAATTCAGGAAAAATCCAGGTGTGAATCACTTCTCCACTTCTGCCTTGTCCCAAAGTTCATGTTCAACGAGGATTGGAAAGGCACAGAAGCACCAAACAGGGACCTTCAGGAGTAAACAAATTCTCCAGTAGAGCCACGTTCAGCCACCCCTGAACCCCTGAGACAGAGCTGAGCAGCTGAGGCCAGGATTGTGCCTGGTTCTGTCCTGGTTCTGTTCCTGGTTCTGGTCCTGGTTCTGTTCCTGGTTCTATTCTGGTTCTATTCTGATTCTGTCCTGGTTCTGCTCCTGTTCTGTCCTGGTTCTGTCCTGGTTCTGCTCCTGTTCTGTCCTGGCTCTGTCCTGGTTCTGTCCTGGTTCTGCTCCTGTTCTGTCCTGGTTCTGTTCCTGGCTCTACTCCTGGTTCTGCCCTGGTTCTGTTCCTGTTCTGTCCTGGTTCTGTTCCTGGCTCTACTCCTGGTTCTGCCCTGGTTCTGCTCCTGTTCTGTCCTGGTTCTGTTCCTGGCTCTGTTCCTGGTTCTGCTACTGTTCTGTCCTGGTTCTGTTCCTGTTCTGTCCTGGTTCTGTTCCTGGCTCTATTCCTGGTTCTGCTCCTGTTCTGTTCCTGGTTCTGTCCTGGTTCTGTTCCTGTTCTGTCCTGGTTCTGCTCCTGTTCTGTCCTGGCTCTGTCCTGGTTCTGTCCTGGTTCTGTTCCTGTTCTGTCCTGGTTCTGTTCCTGGTTCTGTTCCTGTTCTGTCCTGGTTCTGTTCCTGGTTCTGTTCCTGGTTCTGTCCTGGTTCTGTTCCTGTTCTGTCCTGGTTCTGTTCCTGGCTCTATTCCTGGTTCTGTCCTGGTTCTGTTCCTGTTCTGCCCTGGTTCTGTTCCTGTTCTGTCCTGGTTCTGTTCCTGGCTCTATTCCTGGTTCTGTTCCTGTTCTGTTCCTGGTCCTGCTGCCCCCATCCACCCCAGCACAGCCAGCTGCTCTGCCCCACACCACATCCTGTTGCGCTGGGAGCAAGGGAAGGGATGTGGGATTGCTCAGCCAGCCCCGGCTCCATTGCATCACTGCTCAGTCACCTGCCTTCCCCTGCCTCCGCTCCCTGCTCCCAGGCTCCATCCCAAGCCCTCCTGCAGGTTGTTTTTCTCAGGAATACAAATAAAAGCACACGGCTTCGCCTCTGTGTTCGCTCCCTTGGCTTCCTCCATCTATTCCCAGCTGCATCCCATCCTGCCTCTCCCTGGAGCCCCATCCCTTCCTCTCCACTTCCAGAGTGATCCAAAACCCACTGGAGTCAACAGAACGCTTTCTGTGGCCTTCCAGAACCTTGGATCCGCTCTTGGACAAGCTCTGTTCCTCTTTAAAATCTCTTCTTCACATAAAGCTTTGCATTGTGCTTGCCTCTGTTGTCTCACACATTCCCAAAGTGAATAATCCTCCTTTTCCTCAACCACCAGCCTTCAATGTTTTACTTTCTGAGGTTTTGTTGAAGGAAATGGTCCAATGGTTGCTTTAGATGAAAGTGTTTGGAAAAGTTCTTTCCCTTCCAGTTGTTCATTACCTGCTCCTCAGCTTAAGCGCAGCACTGGCTCTGTTTGTACTACCAGGCTTTAATATAAAGTAAATATAATTTTTTCTCGCTGAAATGATGATTGAAACTACCTTAGTAAGCACCAGCTGAGTTATTTCTGTTGTGTATTTAATCAGTCTGTCATCTGAGCCTGACTAATGAAACCTCATCACAAATATTTTACATCTCAGCAGCACTTTTTGCCCTGAGAAGATCACAGACATATTTGGTGTTACAAGTGTGTGGCTTCCTTCCTTCCTTCCTTCCCTTTTCTTTGAAATGTAAGGGCCAAAAACCAGTTATTTCATCTTCCCCCTTCGTTAGCTGCATTTTGCTTAATTACCCTGCCCCAGGGTGATGGAGGCTGTGCAGCTCCAACCACTGCAGGCTGCAGGGAGTTAACCTTGCTGTGGATTTCTCAAGAGCTGTGAACTTCTCGTAATTAAAGTGATTTTTGGAAGGTTAATTCTCCTCAGAACACACCTGCAGCCCCACTTCTGGCCGTTGCCCCTGTTGTGTAATTGTGTGCACACGTCTGAGCTGTTTAATGTTCTCCACAGCACGAGTGACAAAGCAGATCATTGTGAATTAAGGAGCCTTTTTTTTTCTTTTTTTT
>WBND01001687.1:8387-23519 GCA_013398595.1 Tychaedon coryphoeus
TGTAGTGATTGATGCTTTGTGCCAGTGTGGCAAAGGACTCAGCCTGAAGTTGTGCCTCTAACCAAAAGCACCATTCAAACCAAGGGGTGGTAATCTTGCTATGTGAAAAATGTCAAGTGAGTCGCCAGAGATGATGAGGTTGGTTCTAAATCATAGGAATTGCTGAGTTCTTTTGCTGACCTTCCTTTCCAAGCTTGTTCAAGATCTGCTTTCTGCTTGTGAGACATGGCCCTGAATCTTCTGAGAGCCTCTTCAGGAGAGTAGCACCTGATTGTGGACTAAGGATTTGAGAAAGGGACCAGAAACTAGAGGTAGCAAGGTTCACCGAGGGATTCTGAGTCACAGCTTTGTAAGATAAGCCTCACTCTGCTGGAGGACAGGCCAAAGTGAAATTAGAGGGGTTTCAGCCCTTCTTAGGCAGCTCCTTCCTTCAGCTGCCTCCTATCAGAGGGTGCCTCTAGGACTCTGGTGCTTGGGTTCAAGCCCTTACCTGCTGATTTCAGGTGTGTTCCTCGGAGATGTGTGATGAATTGTGGGCAAAAAGTCTCCGAAAAGCAAGGCTTGCCTATTGGAATTATATCAAAGGCTTTGCCTGAGGCTTGGGTTGTGTCCTGTTGCAATCATGTCAATTAGAAAATGCTTTTTAGAAATTATCCTTTAGTTTTTGTCCTTGTCTGATGGGATCAGCAGAGTTCAGTCAGTGCAATGCAAGTGCAGATGGTGAGATCATGGCTATTGTTGCAGTTCTCCTTCAGGAAACAACTGTTGATCTCCCCTGCTGCTCTGCCCTTACCTGTCCCCAAGCACATGGATGCTGAGGGAATCAGAAGCTGCTGCTTCTCAAGTGTTCTTCAAACAAAATGAGTACATGAAGGAATAGTCACAGAGGAAAAGTTAAATTAAGCTCTTTTTTTCTAAACTTGTGGTACCTGAACCCTGTTAAAGTCCTGCTGTAAAATACTTACCTTTACCTGATGGTCAAAATCTACTCTGTTTCTGACATACCTGTAATCTTAAAAATAAAGAATCTTTTGAGAAGAAGGGACAGAGCCATCTTTCAAGAGGAGTGCAACATCAATCTAATTGGTCTAACTGGGTTTAGCCGAATTTGATATCTGTTTTATGTGTTTTCTGATATATTGCTTAGCAGCACAGCATTGTTATACTTGAGATAACCTTTTCTTGTGTGGACTTAGGTGGCATAAAACAAATGTGTGCCATTTCCTTTTTATTCTTTTTCCATTGAGGCTTGTTTGCTGAGAGATATTTCTGTACAATCTCCTTCTCCTTTTTTTCTGATAGGAGAAATTACAGAAATGTGTTTGCTGTTAGTTTGAGTTCTTGTTTTGTTAGGAGGGAACCAGCCTTGATTATGACCTTCTAGTAGAAAGCAGAGTGTGATTCATCCCGGTGCCAGCACTGGCTGGTGCAGAATAGCGGATGAGGAGGAGTCCAGGCAAGGTCGCAGTCACCTGAGAACACCAGAGAACATTCTCATGGCCACACCATGGTCATTGGCATTTTCACAAAATGCAGAAATCAGCAGCAGCTTTAAAGGGGGAATCCCCATCCTGCCCCTTTTGTTTGTGACCTTGAGTGCACCATGGAGCCTCTGAGTTTTCGTGTCAGTGCTTCCAGAAGTGCCCCAGGCTGTCCTGTGAAGCACAGCTGTTGTTCCCAACTCTGTCACTCATTTCAGTGCCTGTGCTCTGTTCGTGGTGGAAGCTGATCAAAAATGAGCAGCACTTCTTGTCAAGAGTCCGTGAACCTAGAATGCAATCATGGAGTCCCACAGTGGTTTGGGTTGGAAGGGGCCTTAAAGATGATCCATTTTCAACCCCCTGCCATGGGCAGGGATGTCACTCTCTGTCAGGTGGCTCAGGGCCCATCCAATATTTTCAATGAAGGAAAGGCTGAAGAACTGATCTGTTTGTTAGCTGACATGGAGGCCATCATGACACAGGCATTTCCTCCTAGAATTTTTCTGCAGACTATCCATCAGGCTGTTGGGGATTGTGTTTCAGAAGACAAAATGCAGTTTGTACGAATAAATAGCAGTGTTATTCCCAATGTCATTTAATTCTGGATAATATCCTGTTAAATATTAAAAAAAATAGAACCAGCAAGACTAAAGTTTAAAGCAGTGAATAATAGCCATTTGCAGAGTGATTGATTTACTGAGACTTACTGAGTGCTTTAAATATATCTGGGTCAGGTTATCTGTGCCAACCCAAAATTCAGATAGGAGGCTTACGACATGTAGATATGGACTTGTTCGAGTCATGAAGGAAAGTTCTGTCAAGTGTTTCCCACACCTCTAGCAAGATATAAAAGTTGAAGGTCTCTGGGATTTCCTTGCGTTCTTACCTTCTGCAGCGTCTTGTTCTCATCTGAAAGAAAAATGCAGAGATTTGTGAGTATCTCCATTTCTGTTGAACTTTTAATAATGTAAGTTCTTCACTTTTAGAAATAAAACGATAGAGAAGACGATGCTCAAGTAAGTGGTGCAATACAGTGGTAAAATAATATGATCTCCGTGTTGTTTCTTTGGGTGGAAAGAGGGGAACTTATGTTTCTTGGGTCAGCAAAGTCAGTGGAAGCCTCATTTGAGCAAAGAATGCAGAACTGGTTACAGTTCAGAAGGGGATTTTATTATTTATTATGATTTAATAATTTCAGTTGTCGAGGCAAATCAAGAAGTAACATGGCATCAAGGAGTGACTTCTGAAATCTGCAGAAATGTAATGGTTAAGTTTTTGTGCTTTTTCAGTTACAGGCACAGGAGAGCCTGATAGCAAACACTTTACAATGAGGAATTGTAGTTGTTTTCAGCTAATATACATGCTAAGTGGGTAATTTTTCAAACTGATGCTCCAGCTCCTTCCCTCAGTTCATGGACTGGGTTTTTTTATGGCACTGCCTGGTGTTTCTCATGAGTAAGAATTCTGATTCCTTTCACAGGCTGTAGTCCTCATTTCCCTGGGATTCTTTTGGGCTCAGACTTCTGCATTGAACGTGAGTAGAGTGATGAGCCTTGTCCTGCACATGAGTGTTTAAAATGTGTTGGTCCCTGGACAGGGGGAATAGAATAGGAGGAAAACCACAGAAGAAACTAAAACCTACAAGTTGCTTATTGTCAAGTGTAGAGAAAAAGAGCTTTTGGCAGAGGTTCTGTACAGTTGCAAAGTAAAAAAAGTCAGTGGGACAGAGGTCCCCTTAGCTCAGTCAAACATTTGGAAGCTGGAGCAGTCTTCTGCCAGTACCTGCTGCCCAGAATGACTGGGATATCCCATCAGGTTTTCTTCAGCCTTCAGAAGGGCCTGTTTGATAACTGACCTCCAGCTCAAGAGTTCCTCAGACTGCTCCAGGGTTCTTAAGGGATTTCGTATTTACTAAATACTAAAGCACTGGGGGAGGCAGAAAGCATTGGGGGTTGTTGCACCTGCTAGAGATGGAAGCCAGGTGATGAACAATGATTTTGTGCTTTTTTCCAAAGACCTTTGTCCTGCGAGATCCTGTCAGCAACTATGTCACTGGGACCATGACCATCCACAATGAGGAGCACATCGTTGATGTCCACGTCCGCTCTGGCATCTACTCCTCTGACACCATCTTTGACTACACACATGTGAGTAAATCCAAGAATCTGCCTCAAATTAACCCCTAAGGAAACTTTTAAAATCAGAAATTATTTTAGTGTATTCTCACATCTTGTCATGGAACACTGTTTTTTTGAGGACTCCCAGCACCTTTTCTCCTCCTTGGCCATTTCCTTTCTTCACCTGTACAATGGGGCAGTTTAAAGGACAGGTAATGAAACCTGTGGTGGCAGTTCCTGGAAGTGAGAAGAAGGTCTCTGACCTCAATGGGGCTGGAGGTGAGGATGGGCTGCCAGCACTCATGGGCAGCAGAAGTCTGTCAGAAATGATGCTTCCAGTCTCAGGGACAGGCACCAGGACAGGCAGGCTGCATTCCCCAAAGGAGAAAAAGGAAATGCAGTCATTCCACAGCAGCAGCCTCTGCAGCCACTTGCTGTTCCTTCAGATTGCCCCAAAGAGTAACGAGCATCAACGAATGTCAGCGTTAGCCATTTCTAACGATTTAACCTCAATTCTTTCTGCCACAGGGGTATATTGCAACCAGGTTATTTTCACGAAATGCCTGCTTTATCATGAAAATAAAGAAGGAATTTATCCCAGAGCTGCACGAGATTGGACATCTGGCTTTTGAGAGAGAGGTGACTTTGTGGGGAACCCTCCCTGCTGGCAAGGGAGGGATGGCAGCAGTGTGGTGTGAGGGGGACTCTCCACTCTGCCCCTAAAGCAGCTCAGGAATGACTTGTGCTGTCTTAGCAATGGTGGAGCTGTTCTGACAAGACACAGCTTGAAGGGAATAATCATGCAGAACATTCTTTTAAGATAATGAACCATCATGGCCCCCCTGCAGTTTCATAGGGGGTTGTCGAGGTGTCTTGAGCTGTACAATCCCTTGTCCTTGGAACTGCTGTAATTTGGCTGTTTTGAGGAGATCACAATGTAAGTTCAGGCAAATTTTCCCTTTACTCATTGTCCTCCTCATATTTTTACCTTGACATTGCTTGATTTTTTAATTTTTTTTCCTCAGAACAGAAGGTAGAGATCATTTTTCTTTGACCAGATTTTGACTTCCCTATTCAGGCTGAGGTTTCACAAGGACACTGGAAGTATTGCCTGGAGGTGAACTGGAGCTCTGGCCCATTTTGTGTCAGCCCAGTAGCACATTTACAGCAAAACTTGATGCCAATAACATAACTTATTATGGCAGCAATATGGGTCAGGCTTGCTGTGTTGACATAATTAATATCTAGTGAATTTTGTTACTGAATAGATTGAATTTATTTTTTAATTAAAACATGAAGCTTCTTTATCTAATGTTTTTTGGTGAGGCAAAGGAAGGTGATTTTATATTTGGGAACCTTCTCAAAGGGTGTCCCAGTAGAGTGATGCTAAAGCTACATTTCTGATGGTGTTTAACGTTTTCTTCTTAGACCATGAAGGATGTATACTCTCCAAATAATGTGTGGGCCCAGTTCCAGCCTGGCAGTTCCAGGCTGGGGAATTTTAAAGACTGGATTCTCTATGGAAAGCACATTGAACATCTCTGCACAGGGCTGCCTCTCTACCAGCTGGTGGCCACTGAACGTAAGTCACAGACCAGGGCACTGTGGCCCTGCCCCAGGGCTCCTTCCTCCCCTTTGAACCCAAATCCTCTTGGCACCTTGGAGCTGTGCAGACATTTCTTCCCCTTGAGCTGCATCACAAATGTTTTGCACAGTTTTTGAGACAAACAGGAGCCTTGAACAGGGACATAACTGGGGGGTTGAGATTTGAGTATTTAAGACTTTTCCTATCTGGATACAGGGATCTCATCTGGTAAGGAGATACTGATACTGAGAGATATACTGATATAAGTACTGGTACTGATACTATCTTCATTTTCTTGGGATTTTTCAGCAACAATGAATGTTGATGGCTGTGCCAGTGCCGGGATTCCAAGCATTTTGGGCCTTAAAATCTGTCAAGAACTCATTGCAACTGGATCTTGACATTTCTGTTGCAAGGAAATGCCTTTTTGCATGTTTTAGTGATGGTAACCATGTTCTCCAGCTGGAACAGAACTTGAGTACAAGGCTCAACCTGCCTATCCAAAGCTTTGATGCATAACAAGCATATGACAAACAAATAAATAAATATAATGCTTTAATAAATAAATAGAATGCTTTGTCTGATTCTTCTACCCAAAATCAGAACACAATGACAGTGGGCCTTGTGAGATGCCCTGCAGAAAAGACAAATTTCCATTTGGTCCATTCCTGTGCTGGGGCTGCAGCATGGTCTAGACATTGGTTTGTGCTTCACAAAGAGAAGGAACACAAACAGAACAGATTTTTCCAGGGGAGAATTTCACTTTGGCATCAACATCCAGGTGTTGGCTCACCTTATGTAGGATGGCTGGGGGAGGGAGCAAACAGGTGAATGGAGATAAAGGGAGGGAGCAGATCCACGTTACCCACATTTGCAAAGCAGCATGAATTCTGCAGGGCCACTGGAGATTTGCAGCAGTTTGCATGAGTGGAACAAAGAGATTTTTGTTCTGGGTGTTTTCCAAGCCTGGATAGAGGACACTGTCCCAGCCCTAAAAGATTTGTACCTTGGAATAAAGTTTTCCTTTCACACAATTGCAGGGCACAAAGAGCTGTGACCACTTGCTGTGTGTCCCTCGTGCCTTTGTGTCAGGAGCTGATGGAAATCTGGGATGGGGCAGTGCTGGGGCCACCTGCCTGCTCTGGGGCAGAACTCACACATCCTTCCCTCCAGGGTCTGGAAGGAGTGTCTGTTGTGGGGATGGAGACTGAATGTTTACTGTTTATTGCAGCTTTGAGTGGCTGCCAGAGGGCAAGATATTCCTTTGGTGGAAAATGGCCCCAGATCTGCAGTTTGTTATTTTCAAACCAGGCTCCTGGTCAAACCATCTGCTATTTAATAAAAGAGCATTTCATCACATGGTGAAGATGTTCTTTTAGATTAATTGTATTCACAACAGGCTGCAGTTTCTTGGTCATCCAAAAAATGTTTCTGGAGTGTCAAACTTTGTTAATTAAATCCAGGAATAGTTTTCTCTGTTGTGTGGACCATGAAACCAGCCTCAATAACCCATTATCTGCCATTTAATTTTGAGTTAGGGAGGTACAGCTCCTGGCCTTCCTCACAAATGGCAGAATATTGTTTCTAGACTTAGTTTTAGTTTGTAGCCTCATGGTATCAGTCAGGCCTGTGAGGAATATTTTTTTATATATTATGTTTGCATTTTGACCTCTGTGTTTGATAAATAAAGCTTCAGCTCTCGTCTACTCTCACAGCCCCTCCAATGTCCAGGTGTCCAGCTCATGGGAAACTTCTGGATGCAGCATCTCAGGGGCAAATCTGTTGTGGGGCTGCTGCACCTCTTGGGGTGAAGTTCCCAACAAAGAGAGGAGGGAGCACAGGAAGAACCATAAACCACACAACCCATATGGCCATGCTCTGATTGCCCCAGTTTTCCAGATAAAAACTCTAGAAAAGTTTTCCCTCTGTTCCCATAGGAGCACATGGATGGGCAAATTGCAGCTCTGAATTCACAGCCCTTGAGCCTCAGCCTGTTGGTATCACCAACAACCACAAAGATCATGCTAGAAAAGGCTGCAGAGCAAAACAATTTATTCTCAATTTAAAATAACTAATCACAAGGCAAACAGGAATGTACAGCCAGCTCTGAACAAACCAGAGAAAAGGACTTAGGCAGGAGAAAGAAGTTTCATACTTTATTTATTGATACTATATTTGCCCTTGCTATTTCCTGCCATTTCATTCTTTGTTGACTAGGCCACAGTTTACAATATGCTTTATGGACCTGTCCTGGACTAGAACTAATCTATTTTTTCTTATCTTGCAGGTGCTTGATATTACAACTGGACTACAGGGAAAGACCAAAGAGGTAAAATCAGCAATAGGTAAAATGCCCCTGAAGATCAGATCCAGTTGTTGACTGTGGTCTGAAAATGTCAATCTCTAAATCCGCCCTCTATCAGCAAAGGCTCTGCACTGAATGTTCATGATTAGAAGGAAATCTCAGAATCAGGGAATTGCTAAGGCTGGAAAAGGTCATCGAGTTCAACTGTCCCACCACCACCACCATGGTCACCACCAAACCACGTCCCCAGGTGCCACAGACACACAGTCTTTGAACACTTCCAGGGATGGGGACTCCAACACTGCCCTGGGCAGCTGTGCCAGAGCTTTACAACCCTCACAGTGAAGAACTTTACCCAAAATCCACCCTGAGCCTCCCCTGGCCCAGCCTGAGGCCGTTCCCTCTCCTCCTGTCCCTGTTCCCTGGGAGCAGATCCCAAATCCCCCCTGGCTGTCCCCTCCTGGCAGGGAGTTGTGCAGAGCCACAAGGGCCCCCTGAGCCTCCTTTTCTCCAGGCTGAGCCCCTTTCCAGCTCCCTCAGCTGCTCCTGGTGCCCCAGCCCCATTCCTGTCTCCAGACATACTCCAGCCTCTCAATGTCCTTGCCATAAGGGCCAAAAGCTGAATATACTAACATATTAAACTTCAATTCTATGAACCAGTTAACTTAGAGATGCTCTGTCTGATACGAAACATCTGCTGTCCTAGAGCTCATTCGGTATCGGTATCTTTGTGGGTCATTTGCTGGTAGAGGATCTCTTTGCATGGTGATCCATGAGATTTTCCAGTGGGATGGATGGAAAATTCCCACTGATTTCCATGGGAGGCACCCAGGGCCCAGCAGCCAATCTCAGGAACAATGGTGGAGTTGTGTTCTCAGCGCACAAAGCCCGGAGCTCGTCCCGAGAGCCGCCCAAGGTCAATGTGCAGGTGGATAAGGTGGAGCTCACTGGCACTGGGCACAAAGGTAACACCTGGAGAACAGCACAGCCCCTGGGGATCTGCAGCAGGAGAGGGGCAGGGCTGCCCCACTGGCACTGGATCCCAGAGCTGTCACTAAAATGGAAAAGGAGCCAGAGCACGAGCTTAGATCCTAAAAACACATTGGCTGGAAAAGTCTAGAGAGGGAGAAAGTGTCAGGATGTGATTCATTACCTTGAAAGTTACCTGATCTTCCCAAGAGCTCCTCTCCTCCAAAGTAATAGGCACATTCTGTTTAGTTTATCTGACTTTCCAGCCAGGCTTGCTCTGTAAAAAGCAGGGAGTTTCTTTCATTCAGATGACAGAATATTCTGAGCTGGAAGGGACACACTAGAGAGCTCAGTGGGAGTGTCTGGGTGTGCCTGAGTGAATATCTGTGTATGTGTGCACTGGCAGCTTCTGTAAATTAAAATCATATTTATTCCTAACTGAAATATCAAGATAATGCTGATTGTTTGCTTGCAACTTTTTTTAAAAAGCCTGAAAGGTGTTTGAAGGCATTGTGGAATCCAAGCCCTGGTATTGTTGGATGCCACTGACAGCTAAAACACATCAGGCATTCAGGGCAGGCAGGATTAGCCCACTCTGGTCACATCTCCACCTCTCTGCAGCTCAACCTTCCTGATCCCTGTGGGCAGGAAACCTCTGTGGTCCCTCACTGCCAAGGACATCAGATTTTCCAGTCACCTGTGCTGCACATTAATCCACTGAGCCCATTCCCCTCAGAACCTCCCACCTCCCCAAATTTCCCAGTGCACAGGAACATTTCCCAAGGTCAAGGTGTGAAAACTGCACCACTGGTGATCCCTTCAAACACAGAGATTAATGTGGAGACTCTCACCTTGGTGAGAAATACCTTTTAAATGCAAGACATTACTTAAATTAGGAGGAATGGCAGATTTTCATGCATCTTGTCCAACAGGTCAAAGTAAGTTTTCCAGTTTGCATCAAGTCATGAAAAGGGATGGTTTATTAACATTTATTCCCTTATAGGAAGAATTCCCAGTAGCAGGGAAAAAAATTAAGCCAGACTGGAAAATTAAGCTTGTTAAATTAAATAGAAAATGGGTGGTCTGCGTAGGCCAAAGGTGTGAATGGGTTTCTTCATCTGCTAAGTCTTCCCACCTTTTTTTTTTGTACTAACAAGGCACAGTCAGGAGAGGAAGAAAAATCACCCCTTTTAGAAGACCAAACTTTGTCCCTGGAATGTGTCTGTAACCACTAAAAACTGCTGTGATCAAGCACTGAACAACACAGCAAGATCCATATGCAAGAGGAAAAGAGGACAAATTGCTCACTCCAGCTTCAATCAAGGTGCCTGATTTTAAACTCTCCAATTATAAATTGTCAGGGGGTGAGCCAAGTCTTGCACCACTACTTATTTAAAATAAGTGAATGTCTTGGCCAATGAGCCCGGCCAGATTTCCAGGGAATACACTTCAGTCCTGGTGTACTTACTCCTTTCTACTCGAGCCAAGCACGGAGTGAGATTTCCACTGTCCACTAGATGGCAAATGGCTCCAGCAGCCTCAGGAGTCGGGGTTTTCTCATGGCAGTCGGGACCCGGGTGGGTAAGTGAGATGTGCTGTCATTAGACTGGAAAAAACACTGACTCTGAGCTCAAAAATAAAATAGATTTAATCCTGTCAACCTGTTCCCCAAGAAGTAAAAGCTGAGTTAGGATACAAAGCACTAAAATTCATTCTTTCAGGTTTCCAATCCAGTGGGGTGTTTATTTTCACTTGTAATTATGCCCCTTTGGATTAACTGGACTACTTTTTGATTTCTTAATGATTTTTTTTCTCTAATATATTTGTATATTTTATACATTCTGTTATGTAATGAGTCCTCGGGAGTGAAGGACCCACAGAGGGGCTCTGTGCTCTTGGCTCTTGTTTCATTTGGGTTTTTGGAGGGTGTTGGAGGCTGAAAAACAGAGGCCTCTCTGAGTTCCTCAGAGACAGATCAAAATGCAGGGTTTGAATTAAAACCTTTGGATGGATTTAAGTATATTAAGCCACACAGACATGAAAGAGAGGTATAAGTTTAAGTTTTAAGTAAGTAAGTAAATAAGCAAGTTTAAGTAAGTAAAAATATGTTTTAAGTGCCTTAAAAAGTAAAAGCCCTAGACATCAGTGTAGAAAACAAGTCTTAAAAAACAAGTTTCAGTGAGAACTGAAAAACATAGTCCTAGATATCAGTGTAGAAAACAAGTCTTAAAAACAAGTCTCCATGAAAGCTCCAAAACATAGCTTTAGACATAATAAAAATATAGTAAGAATATTGCTTACATTT
Source organism: Tychaedon coryphoeus (assembly GCA_013398595.1). Lineage (NCBI taxonomy): Eukaryota > Metazoa > Chordata > Aves > Passeriformes > Muscicapidae > Tychaedon > Tychaedon coryphoeus. The sequence continues at coordinate 19,150 of WBND01001687.1, forward strand.
TTCAGATAGAACAGATAAGGCTATATGTGTAGATTATACATAAACTTTTGTACCAAGAAATTAGAATTCTAATAGGTTTAGAATAAATGCTTCAGATTTGTGTTTTTAGCTCATTGGGTAATTTGTAAATAAGAATCCATGTATTGGAGCAGGAGCTTTCTCTTCTTCCACCATCATCATCACTAGCACCACATGAAGATGAAGAAGAATAACAAAAGAAGAGAAGACCAGGGAGCACCTGCCTCTGGAGACCCTGTACAGCCACAGCCTCTGCCCAGGGCTCTGTACCAGGCTGCACCTCCAGCCCTGCCAGGGCCTTGCACCAGGAGCTGCTTCTGCTTCCAATGGCACTTTTCTTCTGTTTGGGATCTGTGCCAAAAGCTTTTAGCATGGACTTAACACCTGGGACTCTGCCTTTTGAGACTGATGTGCCTTTACAATAAACAACTTTATAGCAACCAACAACTGCTTGGCTCTTTCAAAGAGAACACCGACCCAGGAGGGAGCAGGGCAGAGGGGCTGGAGCCTGGCTGGAGCTCTGTGCTCCTTCCAGCAGGTCCTGCCAGTGCCACCACCCCTATGGCCACAGGCTCTGCTGCCTTTAGTGTCTCCCACCCTCCTGTGAGTTCTTTTTTTGCCCTTTTTTGCAGCTCACCAAAGGCCAGTCAGACACAGGTGATCTGGCAGTTCCCACTTTATTTAATTTTGGAGGGTGTGTGCCAAGAGAGGATAGTGATTCAGATTCAGTGGTCACTCCAGCCACTTTTTGTTGGGTAGAAAAGCAAATGTAACATGAAGATGATCCTTTTGTAGCAGTGCTGAAAGAGGAGAAAGCATCTTTTGAAAATCAGTTTGTATTGGGTACTGGGATGAGAACTGATGTGGGCATCGAACCAGGCTGCTGTGACAGCTCCTGGGATCCATGAAACAATTTCCTGCTTGCAAGACATCTGCAGGAGCTGCTGCCACTGGACTCTCATTTGCTTTGCCTCTTGTCAGCTGTTTTTCAAAAACTGCCAAGAAAAGAAAAATAAAGACATGTTGATGTGCTCGTGAAATTTGGAGAGGAGTCAGTGTTTCAGGTTGTTGTCTTGGATAGATGTAAGATTTTCCAGGTGAGGAGCATTCAGCAGCTGCCCTGGCCAATGCACAGCTACTCTGAACACCCCAGACAACAAAGTTACAGAAACCAGGCCAAGGGGAACAGAAATTATTTGTCATTTTTGCTGCAATTGAAGTCAAAATTACTGAGGTTTTTGAGCCAGTTTCCCTTAAAAAAAAAAAGAGGATGGAAAAGGCAAAATTTGATTTTCGATATATTTGATTGCAGGGCAATCAAAGCAGAGAGAGGCTGCTGACAACCTTAATTTACCCAGAGTAATTCCAGTTATTGAGTTACAGAAAATAGAATAATACACTTTCATCTTTGAATTTTTAAGGCTAATCTTAAAAAAGTATTTTTTAATGAATCAATCTCCTCTACTGTTATGTACAATTTGCTTTCCCTTTCTGATTCCAACCCTAACATTAAATAAACAGAGCAAATATTAGACATGCTTGTCTAATTTTTCCTCATGTTTTGCTGATGTGATTACAAGCTGTTGACTTAATCATTAATATCTCATGCTGAGATATCAGCAAACACTGCCAGAAAATATTCCATCTCTGCTTAGCACTCAAGTTGTCAGTTAAATAATTTCATGTTATTAATCAAAATTGTCAACAAAATAATTTCTGCTGACCCGAGTCTGTTTTTCCCCATTGTTGGAGATTAGGACTCCTCAGTTTTCAAGCCCAAGGAGAAAATTCAGTGATTATTCCCAAGAACTTTGTTCATTTAGGCTGTGAGAGCTTTTAAATGGAGCTCTCATTAAGGAAAAGAATGCTATCCCTGAAAAAGCCTGCTTGGACAGAGCTGACAGGGAAAGGGGACAAGTCTGGGAGGTTTCTGAAAGGTTTTCTTCTGCAATCTTGTTTTTGTCAGTGTCACTGGAGCTGCCCAGAGAGTTTCCTGAAGTTTAACACCCACATGAATACCAAAGCACCACAAAATAACTGCATGATGAGAGAAAGAATTTCAAAAATGTAAAATTAAAACTTTCTCTTGACCTTTTTCTGCCAAACTGTTTTGTGAAGGGAGTGTGATAAGAAGCCTGCAGTGTCCAAACCCTTGGGATTAAACAGCAGCTCCTCTCTGTTCATTAGCCCTGCTCTCACTTTCTGTGTGAAGATACCAAATAGGAGCTGATTTATTTTTGACTATGACTCACCAGGTTTTAATTAATTGAGGACTGAATTAATAAATTGTGTGACCATAAAAGGTATTAAATTTTTAGTATTATTAGAAACTGCATCCATATTTACCAAGGCAGGTACCAAAGGCATGTACATGTAAAGGCATGTACCAAACTCACAGGAGGGGAGACAAATCAAGAGATTTTGAGACATTTCTCATGCTGTAAATGATATAAGCAATTAACTTAAAAATCAGCCCCTTGGATTATGTGTGCATTTCTATTGCCTGAGTTTGTTCATTTTGAAATGAGCAGGGAAAAATAAACAGATTCAATGCTGGACTGTGACTGTCCCATGAAAGGATCTAAGAATTTCATGGGAGCCCCTCTCTGGCTGCAGGGCTGGGCAGTGAACTCGGTGGGTGCCACAAATTTCCCAGCTGAGTGCCAAGCCCAAGCATGGAAGTGGCAGCTCCTCCAAAAATCTGCTGGAGGAGCTGGGAGATCACAGGGCCTTTGGTGCACGTGGCTGACAGGACACTGACAGCAAGGCCATGTCCAGCTGTTTTTCCAGCTCTTTTCTTTCTGTTTCAGTTCCTCAGGCTTTGCACTGGCTTGGAACTCCCAGCTTCTCCTCATTTCTCTGGGCTGCCATGTGGCCACTGAGCCAGCCCAGGCTGTGGATGGAGTCCCTGCCTGGAGCCTGGAGCTTCTGCCACCTCAGCAGCATGGAAAGGGGGAGGAAAGGGAATTTCCAGGGCAGTGCAGGTAGTTTGTGTGCCCTGCTGGTTTGTGGGATCCACATCCTTCTCCCTGGCCTGGGAATGGCTGAGGGAGACGAGCCCTGGGCTCCCCACACAAAGCCAGTTGTGCTCCAGGCCAGGAGGAGCTGGTGCCACACAGGTTAAAGAATTCCCTGGGTCAGGAGGAGCTGGTGCCACACAGATTTAGGAATTCCCTGGAGCAGGTGGAGCTGGAGTCTCTCAGGTTAAAGAATTCCCTGGGTCAGGAGGAGCTGGGGTCTCTCAGGTTAAAGAATTCCCTGGGTCAGGAGGAGCTGGTGCCACACAGATTTAGGAATTCCCTGGGTCAGGAGGAGCTGGGGTCTCTCAGGTTTAGGAATTCTCTGTCCTTGTGGCTGTCCAGCCTTCTCCCTTTCCTTCCTCTCCCTGTTTTTTTTTTTCTTGATCACATGGGCTGTAATGCACTGCCACGTTTCTCCCTCTCTCTCCCCTCCCAATCAATAAATACCATCCTTTAATTTCCCAGTGACGTCTGAAATGGGAATAGAACCCCTGGGAAGAGCCCATTTATGGACAGGGAATCCAGAGCAGCCATGAACCAAGGCATACAGGAGTAAGGACTTGGGCAGATGCAGGAATGGAAACTAATTTTAGTTATTCCATTGCAAGCTCATCACACTGTCAGTGTCACACTCCTCTTTATCTCCCATCTCACACCCAGCAGTTACCTCATGCCACAGCTATCTCCTGACAGGGACTGTTGTGGGGCATTTTTGCAATAATTCCATCCCTGTATTTTGGAAAACCTCAAATCACATGCTGTGGTTGCTACAGCACGTTTGCATCCTTCTCCTGCTTCCCTGCAATAGTGTGACTGAGGTCCCTGATTAGGGAGCAGACTTGACCCAAAATTCCTGAAGAAAGAAAAAAAAGGATCAGAGAAACTTTTTTTTCACATTTTAAAAGAAGACTACTATGCAGTAACAATCTAATTAAAAGTCATAATGAAATTTTTAAGGTATGGGCTGCTGAACCAAAACCCAGATGAGTTTTCAGGTGGGGAAGTGAGATGTGACACTGTGCAACTGGCAGATTTCTCATCTTCTGGGGAACCATTCACACCCACAAAGCCCAGGGCACTCAAGCAAATATTGATCACCTTCTCCTGGAAAGGCTCCCCTCCGAGGCTGCTCCGAGCCCCTGGCTGAGGACAGGTAATCCTGCATCCCAAAAACCAGCCTAAGGAAGGGTGAGGATACTCCAAAACTGCTTCACATTCCTTCCTGCCCAGAGGAGCATCAGCCCCTCTGGATCTCCTGTACCCTGACCTGGGCAGTCGGTTCAGCCCTGCCTCACTTCCCACCTCCAGCACCACTCTGCCCCAATAATCCTG
>WBND01001687.1:24190-41979 GCA_013398595.1 Tychaedon coryphoeus
TTTTCTCCTCCAGTTCTTCCCGAGGCAGAGGAGGGATCCTGTCCAGCTGTGGTGCCTCTCCAGCAGCAGCAGATCTGGAGGAAGGTGGGGAGGGATCACCTGGAGCTCTGGGAGTGCCAGGGGCTCGTCCCCAGCACTGCCAGGGTCAGTGCAGAGCCCTGGGCTCGCAGCAGCCTCTGTTCCCACACCCAGCTGCAGGTGAAGGGGGGGATGAACAGCAGCTCCCTCAGACTGAGGGCCAGCAGACTTTTCTGTGAGCTTTCTGTAGCCCAGGCAGCCCAATGAGCCACCTCCTGCTGAGGAAATGGGGTCATTATTGATGCTACAGACTGAACCATGGTTATACTGTGATGCTTCTTAATGATCCCTCTCCAGGTACCTCAGGTGTGTCATTGGATACCACTGGGAACCAGGGGAAAATCAGCCTTGAAACTTTGCCTTTCTCAAGCTACTCAAGCACAAGAATTTTTAACAGTGATTATGCACCTGCAGGGTGCCTATGAACTGTGTGAGTGTCTTGTAATGTTTTGCAGAAAGCATGTTTTCAAAGAGGTGTTGCCTTCTTGGACCAACGAGTCTTTTCAATTCTGTTTTGCACATATTACCCTATATATAAGTGTAGTGTTTCTTTAAATAAAGCTCTCTATCTCTTTTGCTTCTCCATTGCACAAGGAACTATGTTGCATTATCCTTTTCACCGCTCTCCTATAGCCCAAAATGCAACACAGGCGATGTAGTTAACATTGATTTTTGATGGCAATTTCTTTCTAGGGTACTTTTTATATGTGTAAATTGGAGTACACACAGGGGAAAAAAGGACAAACCATTTCAGTGACGTGAACTAAAGCCCTTCTGTTACACAATTCAATTAAGAAAAAATAATTATCAGTGTCTAAAAATCATCAGCCTGCAGCCTAAGGAAACAGGAAGCTGCTTTTATATCAGATGTGCTCTCTGGGTATTCCTCATCTGGCAGATCCCCAGCAGGGTCTACATGGAACAAGTCAGGAAACTCAGCACAAGCTGCTTTGTGTACAACCCCTGCACTCTGCCATTGTTCAAGGACTTATCAAAACCAGAGCGGAAACGCAAAAACACTTGGAATGTCTGAGCAGGAATTGTGCTCCTAATGAGCCACTGAGGCAAGATGACACTTGTGGGTGAGGAAAAGGATGTCAGATCCCTGTGCTCACAGCTGCTTTTTGCTTTACACAGTAATGCCTGCAGGGTGGGAAATGGCGGGTTCAGAACAAACCAAAGGTGTCTGGGCTGAGCAGGGCTCAGGGAGGTCCCAGCCCAGCCCCTGTGCTGCTCCCAGCACCCCCAGAGCAGCTGAAATGATGCTGCTCAGAGCAGTGTTGGTACCAGACATCCAGGGCTGCACCACACGCTGAGGCTTAGCTCACAGAAAAGGGGAACAAACCTAGAAAAGCTCCTCTGGCTCTGGAGCTGCTCATCTGCATCAACAGAGTAACAGAGAATTTCACTCAGTCTCTGATCAAGGGCCAGCTGCAGACCCCAAAATACTCAGTGTGTTCATAGAGAGTGAGGAGGCTCAACTAAAAAACTCAGAGTGGCACAAATGCTGAAGAAATCTTTTTAAATTCAAAGCCTTCAGCCCTGAATCTCACAGAAATCCCCAATTGCTTTGAAAGGAGTTCCACAGATCTGCTGCTGCGGCAAGCAGCAGTGCTTACGATGTGCTTATCTCTTCAATTAAATTTATATATACATATATACATATATATATATATATATATATAAATAAATGAAATCAGTGAAATCAGTACATTTTTGAAATTATTATTGAAGCATTAAAAAAAGAAATGCTCTGGAGGCATTGTCACCCTCATGAAGAATGTCCTGCATCACTGGCTATGACAAGCAGCCTCAAAGACTTTCTTTTCCTGGGTCCTTTAGGACTCACTGCTGTGGAGCATCAAAGAGTTAAGGCTGAGCCAGTTCTCAGGGGTTTTAATGTTAACCTCACTTCCTGTGGTAGTAAAGACTTTAATTTGGTGATGAATCATCATCAAAAAGAAGACTACATTTTTCTCTTAATTAACAGAAGCAACTGGAACTGCTTCAAAATTTCTCCAAGATTTCTGTGCTCAGCTCTGGAAAGCGAAAATATTCAGAGATCAGCTTTTGATAAGGCTGTAGAGGATTTATAGATAGCCATGAACTCCACAGTGAGGTCTAAATTAATCTTGCTAAGCTCAACTATCTACTTCTAATGTGGTGTGGCAATAACAGGGACCTTGAAGCACGCTTGTCACCTGGAATCAGGTTTCCCGTGTTCAGAAGAAGAAAAGTTAAATAAAATGAGGTAAAAATGCCATGTCAGTGTCTGGCTCCATGACAGCCACACTGCACATGATTTTCACAAAAATACTGATATTTCATTAAAAACATAGAGGATGAATTCTAAACAGGCATGACTTGAGCATGGTTCTCATTGTTGTGCCTGTTAGTGCTAGATTCGGGCAAATGACGAAGGAAGAAAATGGCAGAAATGGGGCACCAAATCAATGGATGTGCTTAGACAAAAAGCAGAGTCCAGAAAACCCAGCAGGTGAGTGGTTAGTCCTTGGGTAGAGTCCTTAGTACAAGGAAAAGCTCTGCAGCACAAGCAGAAATGCCTCTTTATCTTGAGTGCTGAACCCCTTGGGGACAGGCACTGAGCTCTGGCCACACTGCCAAAACAAGAGCACTTTGGAAAGTCTGTGGAGAGCAGGGGGGTTTAAGTGGATAATGTCATCTGTGAACCAGAGCAATTTTTGCCCGTACACCGCTCACATTTTGTTGAAATTTGCACACTAATGCAAAAAGTGCCATTAATTTTAGCACATTTTTTTGCAAAGTCATTTCTGTAGTCTCCACACTGCGTGCCTGAGGTGTTTGAATTGATGTGAACCTGAAATCAGAACCTGTTGGCCTTTGGTGTTTTCAATGATTTTTTATTTAGCAGTGCTGTGACTAAACCACGTATAACTGTGATTTGCTGAGTCACATATAAAAGATGAAGGAAATGAAGATTTCCTGAATCCTTTGCAAATACTCCAGTCATGAAATCATGGAATACCTCGAGTCAGAAGTGACCCAGGAGGATCACCAAGTCCTGCTCCCTGGTCGTCAGAGGATGTGATTCTCCTTGCTCACCCTGAGCTCCTCTCCTCTGCATCCAGGGCCTGGTGACTGTGCTGTGGTAGCACCCAGAGCTCTTCTCCCGGGTTTTGCACTGCACAAGTACAGAAGAACGGAATTTTTCCCGAAGAAATTCATTTTTAACACAAAGACATGACTCTAAAATAGTTTTGAAAAGGGCAGAGGGAGCTGTTGTTTGCCCTCGGTGAGAAATGGGTGCATTTGGAGAGAGGCTCTATGGAATTTACGTGTTTGCCCGAAATCCGCGCGGATGGAAACGGTTCACACACGGCAGGCAAAGTCAGCTACCGGGAGGGAGAAAGGAAGGGCAGCTCCTCTCTGAGGAGAAACTTGTCCTATCTCTGAGAGTCCCGCACAGAATGTTTACAAAACGCTCATTAAGGGAGAGGGGATGGCGAGATAGCAACAAATCTGGTGAGCAGCTTCCACTGGCCGAGATAAGAGAGGCAAGGCGGCCATAGAGGAGAGCGAGATCCAATTACCGAGACCTGGTTTTGGGGAGGGGGAAGGGGCAGACAGACAGGACGGATCACAAGTTTCAAGACAAGAGCTTCCAAACTTGTCATCCCTCTGTGACACAAGCCGCGCACAAGCCAGCGGATAAAACGGCCACCGAGCCCGCACGAGAGCCAGAGCTCGGGGAGCGCGTTGGAGGCGCGGGCAAAGCCATGGATTCTGTTGTTCTCCAGCTCTGGGCTGTCCTCTCCCTCCTGGTTCACCTTGCAGCCTGCAGTCCCATCCTGAGCTTGGAGCACTCTTCCCTGGAGGAAGACGTGCCTCTTTTTGATGAGATCCTCTCTGAGCAAGATGGGGTTGATTTCAACACGCTGCTCCAGAACATGAAAAATGAGTTTTTGAAGACGTTGAACCTCTCTGACATCCCCCTGCACGAGTCGGCCAAGGTGGACCCACCAGAGTACATGCTAGAGCTGTACAACAGGTTTGCCACAGACAGGACATCGATGCCTTCTGCAAACATCATCAGGAGCTTCAAAAACGAAGGTAAGAGCTGCTCCTCTCTGGGAGAAGTGGATAGAAAGGAGCGTCTTTAGAGCCAGTGTGAAATGTCCTGACCAGGTACAGGGCATGAAGCATGCCAGGGCCTTTTGGTGAGGATGGCCTTGGAAATCAGCAGCTGTGGCAGGGCTGCCCAGAGCCCAGCTCTGCTGAGAGAGTCCTTGTCCTTTGCTCTGGAGACTGCAGGGATTTGGGGGAAAGTGTGTCTTTAACATTGGGGCAGCACCAAGTGCGATTTTGGTGCATCAATTTCTTTATCCACATAGTAACACACATCATTTGTAATCAGGTGATTGATTTCTTCCAATGGATACATTAAGTAATATTTGAAATTAAGGCAAGGCTCATTTTTACACACTGTTGAAAGTGTATTTGCTAATACAATATTTGAATGCAATATTTTAAAATTATGAGCTTAACCAAGTACAGCTTTCTGTTAATGCCTTCTCACTGTTGATCCCTGTGGCATTTGTAAAGTTTTCTTCCTTTGGCATTGGTGCACAGTCCAGAAAATACACAGAAATAAGTGGAGAGGAATTTTGGATAACCAGTCGGTTTTACTTTGGAGTACCAGATTATATCCTAATAAAAACAAACAAACAAAACCCAAAGAAACCGAATTATCACAGAATCACAGAATATTCTGAGTTGCAAGTGACCCACAAGGATCATCAAATCCAGCTCTCAAGCGAATGGCCCACACAGGGGTCAAAGACATAACCTTGGCATTATTAACCCCCTGCTCCAACCAACCCTTGTGCCATTTCCCTCTCTGTTTACCTCTGGTTTTCCTTCACGTTCCCCTCAGTTCAACAAGGATGAGATAATGCTGCAGCACTCATATTCAATAATTTGCGAATACCTTTTATACACCAACACATTTCATCCTAAAAGCGTTTTTCAACTAAACAATTCCACGTATCCATAAATCCACATGGCAAATGCAAGTGCTTTGATTCATGTTCTGTTACCATGGGGCACCTGTGGCTGTTCAAGCTGCCACAAGGCCTCTCTCATCCTCTGTTTGTTTAATTAATGAAGTTAAAGACGTTATTGCTTTCTCCTCAACATTTGCCATTTCGAATTGATGAGTTGTGCGGAGAGGCTGAGTGAAGTCACTTGAGTTGTGCAGGGCAGTGAGATTCCAGGAGAAATCCCAAAGCCCTGCTCTGCTCCCATCTCCTGCCAGGCCCAGGCAGGGCAGCGTGTTTCTGGCATGGAGAGACTCTTCACTGTGGTTTAAAGTTTCTTTCTGTATCCTTTTCTCCAGTGTGGAATAATTTATTGGAGGGTTGGTGGCAAGCCAGTCGCAGGCAATGGTGGCCAGTTGCTCACCTTGCCGTGCCCATCTCTACTCAGCAGCAGAGTGAAGGCACACACACAGGAGGTGTTCTCATTTTGTGCTGTTTGAAAAAGAAATAATGGGACAAAGATTGCCAGGTACAGTGTGGTAAAGAATAAAACACCCTGTGGTTTAGTGATGCAAATCTGAAATCATTCCACCCGAAAAACTTCAGGTTTGCAGCAGCGAAATGGCACAGACTGACCTTTGCCAGGTGGTGTTGGCAGCTCTGTGCTGCCCTGCTGTGCCCCTTCAGAAGTTCTGCATCAAATGGGGAAAACTCCTGAAAACTCCCCTTAAATTTCTGCCATTTCAGATTTCCTCTCATCTCTTCCAATGCAAACCAGCCAAGATGCAAGGCAAGGCCGCTGATGGGAGCACAGCTTCACAAATACATGCAGTTTGAGGACTGTGCAATTCATGTTTTTCATGTGTCCTCAAAGTCTGGATAATTAAGAGCCATCCCTTTCATGCTAAAGAGCTCGCTTGGTAAAGAAATTAATTGCTTGCAATGAGAAGGACAGGACAAGCAGACCATGGAATTGTTTTTTTCACCTGCCAGATGAAAACTGGCAATAATTGCAGTTTCACTACTATCCATTAAATCCCTTATTATAGAAATATAACAGGTGGCATGGCTGGAATTAGCTCTTTGTTCTAACTCATGGGCCACATTTACTTGTAAATGGGGCTGTAATCAGTGGTAATTCTTGAAATAAAGGGAAATTTTAAGGGAAATTTTTCTTTTTCTAGGGACTCCAAATCCCCCTTCCCAACCCTCCTGGGGTATACTGGAAACAGCAGGAGGTCTAGCAACCTATGGACTCTCCAGCTGAAGAGCAGAGTCACATCCTGGCAGTATGAGAGGTGCTAAGAGCCTGCTCCTACCCTGGCTCTGCTCCCACCTTTACCAGCTGACAGGGAAATGGAAGCAGAATCTCCCCCGTCATTCAAAATTAGAAAAAAAAAAAAAGAGAAAAAGGCAGGTGGCTCAAAGCTTCCAATCTGGGGTTAAACAGCGCAAGTCACATGCTGAAGTTCATGGCTTGCCTAAGTGCACTGGTGGAGCATGGCCAGGCCTTGTGGCTTTATCAAAGTCATTTTTCTACAAACACAGAAAAATTGAGGAAGGCAGAGATGAAGGGAGTAAGAGGTCACAAATAGTTTGCCTTTGCATTAATTATAGTTCCAGCCTCTGTGTCCAGTCTGCCTTCTGGGTTGCAAGGAGGCAGCAAGAGCACCCTGGTGAGCAGATCTGGGAAGAAATGAATGTTGCTGGGCAGACACCAGCAGTGCAGGCAGGACAGGCAGTGCAGCCCAGCTGGCAGCAGACATTGTCCTTCACACCTCTTCTATTGCTAAAGGTGCCCAGAGGGCCTGTTGAGGGCAGCTGCCTGCTCACCCAAAGCCCATGGGGCTGGTGGCAGGGGAGCTGTGGCTGCCAGGTCACCCTGGTGTCACCAGCTGCTCTTCCTGGTGTAAAACATCTTCCAAAGCAGTTTCTCCTCTCCAGTGCTTGGCCCTTTGCATGTCTGAGCTGCAGAGAATTCCTGCTAGCACAGAAACACTACAGCACACGCATTTCTTGTGCTTGCAGACCATATGTTGCCCATTTCATGTTGGCTCCAGTGCCACGTCCTTCTGCCTTCCTGCACCAATGAATGTTTTCCCTTGTTTATTAAATAGTTGCTGTGCAGCAACCTAGAAGTGATTTTTATGTCAATATTAGGCAACACATTTTTAATATGTAAACCTTCCAGTTGGCAAGGAGGTCTCTGGAAAGCCTGGGGACTGAAGGAGGATCACTAAATCCAGGCCTGCAGCATGGCTGGGACCTTGTTGTCCTTACACATCTAAAATTACCTCGGCCCTGTTTCCAAGAACAGTTGTGGGAAGTGCTGAAAAAACATTTTCCTGGACACCTGTCCAGGTGCAACCCCACATGCTGGATGACCCTCGCTGCGTGTGCTTCTGCATGTATTGACTCTTCTAAAACATTTGATTTTTGTCCTCTGCAGACTTGGATTCCCACCCCATTGGCGTTACGGGAACTCGGAAATACCCGCTGCTGTTCAACGTTTCCATCCCTCACCACGAGGAGATCACCATGGCAGAGCTGAGGCTCTACACCCTGGTGGAGCGGGACCAGAGGCTCTACGAAGGGCTCGACAGGAAGGTGACCATTTTCGAGGTGCTGGAGAACATCCACGTGGGGGCTGGGGAGGAGAGGAAGATGGTGGCCCTGGCCTCCAGGCACATCTACGGCACGAGCAGCGAGTGGGAGAGCTTCGAGGTGACCGAGGCCATCCGGCGCTGGCGCAGGGCAGGGCTCACCACGCACCGGCTGGAAGTTCACATCGAGAGCAGGGAAGGGGACGAGCAGAGCGGGGAAGGGAAACTCGATATCGACATCAACTCCGAGGCCAAGCACGTGCCCCTGTTGGTTGTGTACTCTGACGACCAGAGCAATGACAGAAAGGAGGAGAAGGAAGAGCTGAACGAGATGATAGACCATGAGCAGCTCCTGGACCTGGAGAACCTGGAGGTCGGCAATTTCCACGACCAGCCTGGGGAGGAGGCGCTGCTCCAGATGCGCTCCAACATCATCTACGACTCCACCGCCCGCATCCGCAGGAACGCCAAAGGCAACTACTGCAAAAAGACTCCGCTCTACATCGACTTCAAGGAGATCGGCTGGGACTCCTGGATCATCGCCCCGGCAGGGTATGAAGCTTATGAGTGCCACGGGGTGTGCGCCTACCCCCTGACGGAGCACGTCACGCCAACCAAACACGCCATTGTCAAGACTTTGGTTCACCTGAAGAACCCCCAGAAAGCCTCCAAGGCCTGCTGCGTGCCCACCAAACTCGACCCCATCTCCATCCTCTACCTGGATGCAGGGGTGGTCACCTACAAGTTCAAGTACGAGGGCATGGTGGTGTCAGAGTGTGGCTGCAGATAGTAGGAGGGAACGCACGCCTGGGGAGGGCACAGGGGGAGTATTTAATGATTCAGTCTGTAAATTTGTACATTTGGGATTTGCTATTTAATGAGGTTATTTAATGAGGCCTGTACAGATAATTGTATGTTTCCTGTCACGGGGAATGGGCACGTCGTGTAGGGATTGTATATTTTGTTCCATTTGCTTCCTTCTCGCTGCTCTTTGCTGTCCAGATCGCAGCCGAGTCTCTCCTCCTGTCAGGGCATGGAGCTGATCACTGGATTGTTTGGGAGGGCTCTTGGTGCCAAAAGGGCACATCTAAATTCACGGAAATAAAGGCATATTTTTGTACTTTATCAATGTTGATTGGCATCTCCAGGGCTTTCCAGAGCTGTTAAAGATACATGAGTGATGGGCAATCACACCTGGATTATTCAGTGTTCTGTAATATCTTATAAAGGTCTTTACGTGCTCACTTTTTTCTTAATTCATCTCTGTAGAGCTTACGTCCTGATAATTCTCAAGCTCCTGAATCACTAAGGCACAAAGAAGGTGAATTTTTTTTCCTTTTTTTCTTAATACTTCCTTCACTCTTTCCCTGATTCAGTCAAAGGTAACTGGCAAGGATGATTTGGCATCTGGAGCAGAGGGCACCATTCCCTTTCCCATCTTTCTTAGGAAAGCAAATGGCCCAGGAGCAGTGCCAGGCATGGGCCAAGGCAAGAAGTTCCCCCTGTGCAGGTTAATGACAAAATCACTCTGAGGCAGCTCTGGCTTTGCTGCAGCAGCTGTGGGTTGGCTCTCCAGGGCCAAAGCTTTAGGTGGCAGAAGGAACTGCAATAAATTTCCTGAACCCTTGTAATTGTACCAGCTAAAATTGTCCTCAAAATTTCCACCAGCTAAACACCAGTCCCCCTTCCCAGTCAGTAAATCCCATCAGATGCAGCTGCATAATCCAACTGGAATGGCCCAGCAGTGCCAGCAGAGCAGCAGAGCCCTTCGTGCCAGTGGGACATGAGCATCTTCCCTTTCTGTAAGTGCTGAATTGTCCATTCCCAGGGATGTTCCTCCCCCCAGACTCTACAGATGCAGTCACATGCCATGTTTCCACCACTCTTCTGCAACAAATCATGGTGATAAGGAGGTGTTGGAGCTGAGAAACAATAGACCCGTCACTTTATTTATACTAAGCTGCAAATTTGTCAGATTCTTGGGAAAGTGTAAGTGATGTTGACTCTTTTAGCTTGTACCAGAGCCTACTGCACTGTCCCTGCATCTGTTTTACACTTTTAAGGGAAAGTTATCTTCCCTGGAAGTGATAAGGGTCTTTGAAAGAATCACTCCAACACTTCATGGGAATGAACAGCAAAGACTTTATCACACACCAGCTAAACCCAATTTCACCCATTTTCACACATACTCTTCTGTGCTTCCCATAATTTATTGACCTATTTATTGACTGCCTGCCTTTGTAATATAATGTAGAATACAGAATGTTTTATTTTTGTGCTTGTGTGTAATCCCACTTGGATAAAACCTTGTACTGATCCTACTTTACATGGAATCTCTCTGTTGAGTTGTGCGGCACACAGAATGAAGTTGCTGACTTCTTTTTCCTCCCCTGGATACTTGTAAATTCCACATGGCTCAGTTACCTCCTCACTTGCAGAGCTGCTCCCTCACTGCAGTGATTTCAGGGGAGTTCTGGAGTGTGGTCTCCTCCAATTCACAGCTCCTCTTGCAGGGGTATCGCAGCTCTAAGTGCTCAGCTGTGTAGTTTAATGTCGAGTTATGCAGTCTCCAGATAGTGGCCTGCACACTGGGCTGTGATACTGCTTTATTCCTCACCCTGGGAGTGACTGACAGCCCTGACAGACCTTTCCCCCGAGCCACTCTGCAATCAGGGCCCGTGGCTCATGGCACGCTGGAGGAATTCGGGAGAGCTGTGACATTTGCTCTGCTGCCATCAGCTGCAGCAGCCAACGGCTGAAGTGTGACCACACAGAGCCTTTCAAAACTATCCACGATTCTTATGAAGCCATTTGCCAAGACAAGCCATTCACCTTGTTAGGAGTGATAATCCAGCATTAGGGAGATAATCCGACATTTGCTTTTATCATCTCATTTCTGCGGGCGGCCCCGTGGCAGAGATTTGCCCTCCCTGCCTTCCCCCGTCCTCCCCTGACAGCACCAAAGTCTCTGAACAGGCTGCAGGGAAAGCTGTGCCTTACAAACAATAAATAACCCACTGCAACCACCCATAAACATGGGAAGTCTCACTAAATTCTCAAGTGGCCACACTGCAGAGCAGAGGAGTGCCTGCACTCTGTGTCTCAGAGATTCCCTCCTGTCTCGGTCTGTCAGGGATTTGCTGGAGCAGAGCACAGTCTGTGCCGTGTTCTGGTACAAAGCAAACACAGGCAATGTGTCTTTTTATCAGCTGCACGTGGGAGCTTCTACAAGATGAGTAAAATTGTCAATAAATACCAATCCAGTCCTTCAGAATCAGGGGGCAGCCAGTCTGTTGATGTAACCTCTCTTTATAAAGAAATGAGGACTGTCCTGCTGATTGAGGAGGATTTCAGCCAGAGTTTGTGGTAGAAGAAGTGAAGCTGTGTTTCACTGTGCTATTCTGGGAGAAAACTGAGCATCTCTTGAATCCTTCAGCTGCACCTGAGATCAGAACTCCTGGGAATGTTGTTTCATTTATCAGGAGTGTCTGTCAGGACTCCACAGTGCTTTATGAGCAAAATCCTCCCTTTGCCCTTTCTTACAATATAACCCTGCAAAGGCATTTCTTGGATGTTCATGCAGTTCAATGACAGAGATCAGACAAAAAAAACAAAAAAACAGGGGGGCAGTTATTTCCCAAAGATCTTTCCCCAAGCAGCAAATCAAGGCTGCTTCTGCAAGTTCAGAAGTGCTTGGCTTTAAAGCCCGTGTCCAAATAGACAAAACACTCACAAATAACAGGGTGAGGGTGTGACAAGAGCCAGGGCTGCCAAGCTGGGAGTCCCAGGAGCCCCTGAAAAAATGTTCCAAGTCCCTGAAAAAATGTTCTACTGCATATTTTCATTTTCTTTGTTTCTATGCTCCTTCCTTCCATCCACCCATCCACATTAGTACTGTGAATTCAGTTTCTAAAAGATTTTATTTGTCACATTAAAGTCTAGTGTGCATTGATTCTCCTTGCATTTCTGATCTATTTTATCTCAACATGTCACCAGGTTTTTTACTTAAATCTTCAATCTTAATTTTAGAAAGGTTTGGGAAAATATGGCTTCAATGTGGAAGTATCTATCTATCTATCTATCTATCTGTCTATCTATCTATCTATCTATCTATCTATCTATCTATCTCTCTATCTATCTATCTATCTTTCCATCCATCCATCCATCCATCCATCCATCCATCCATCCATCCATCCATCCATCCATCCACCCACCCACCTATCCATCTATCTCTGAATTATTGTGAGCAATTAAAACAACCCTGTCTCACTGAAATCATCAGCATCAGTAGGATTTTTGCTTTTATCTGTTTCTATTTGAACACGTATCAGAAATTGTGAGCAGTTATGGAGCTCCCTTTTTGCTGGATAAAATTCCAGGCAGTGCTTTCAGGCTAAACAGGCAGGAACAGGCAAAGGGGTGGGAGCAACGATCAGGTCAGAGAGGGAGCTGAGGGAAGAGCTTTGGTCTTGGATTGCTGCTCCTAAGCCACACACACAGAGCCTCCAGAAGAGCCTGAACTCCAAGGCATCCTCCTCACTCCTGGGGCTGTGCAGGAACGGTGACAGCTCTGTCTCCTGAGCCAACACTCAGCACCCGGGGCAGATTTCACCAAGCACTTGGAAGGTTGAGGTTCCCTTAAGGGATCTCTATCTCTGAGCTCTCTGCACGTGGGCTCCAATTCCCCAAATAGATTTCTCCCCAAAGCCTCCCTGCATTTTCCCTCCCTGGCTGTGCCCAGGAGTCCAGGCTCACTCTGCTGTGAGGAGACAGATTCCCAACTTTCTGAGTGCCAAACCCGACAGCTCAGCGTGGTTTTGCTGGCCCTGCCCTTGCTCTGGGCTCCTTGGGGTGGTCTCAGAACCTGGGGAACAGGAACTGTTCAGCCAGGAGAGCAGAGCATCCCTGGGCTGGCCCGTGCCCATCGTGTTTGGGGGGACCAAATGCCAGTCTTTGGGGGGAAATGTGTTCCTCGATATTGTGGGCACATCTCTTTCCAAGGTGCCTGTGCCCTGCCAGGTGAGCAGCACCTCTGGAGACAAAGGCATGAGATGAACCTCCCCAAAGCTGAGCTCATTTCAGAAAAATCATCCGAAGCAGCAGCCAGAACCTATTCCAAGTTCCTCCTCCCCAAAACTACTGCACCACCTTTCTGAGACTGGTCAGAGAGCAAAGCAAACCACAACCTGCAGCAGTGCATAATTACCAAAGGAAAATGTGATTTTTGACAGCCCCAGGCAGTTTGGTGCCTGGGTTACCCATGGCACGATGGGAGAGGTGCAGTTTAGGATTTTCTGTGACACACACTGAGCCAAAGCCCTGCAAAATCTACTGGGATTTTAGTGGGGGGGGAGGGGAAAAAAAAACAAAACAGGAAGATTTCGTGGCACTTGAACATCTGCTTCAAACATTTGAAAAACTACAGCCCAGTGTTAATTTAAACTTCCTTATAACCCAGTTCAACATTTGGAGTGCAAACACTGTTAATAGGATGGGAACCGGGGTGGTGCTTACTATATTGGGAAACAAAACCAGAACAAAACCAGCTTGAGATAGAGCTTTTGTTTATGTTGCTGACCCATCTGTCTTCATTAATGCATTATTTACAGGAAAAGTTAAAAAATTAGCTTCTGCTCCCTCTTCAAGTGCAGCAGCAACAAATAAAGGCTGAATGGTTCATTCGCCCTCGACTAAAAATGGAAATTCTTATCAGCACCCCTTGGAAGAAGAGGTTTATGATGTGCAGTGTATTACTGTTGGGTATCAGTGCTGGGACCAGGCTTTGGCCACAGCTGGGTGTTTCTGGCCCAGGCAGTGTCAGGGGCGCAGGGAGCCAGGGAGGTGCTGTGCCACAGAAAGCAGAAAACAGCCACAAAACAGGACCCTCATTGTACTCTAAACTCCTGCTTTGATGTTAAAAGGAGAAATGCTCTGGGTTTTCCCCCTGTACTGAGCCATGAGGGTAATGTGATTTTACTGGGTGTGAAAACGTTTGGGGCTAAGCCCTGGCATGGCCCAGAATCACCCAGGTGTGTCTGGCCCTGAGGTTGTGTTCAGTGTGATTCTGTTTCCAGCACAAACTGATCCACCTCCTGCTGAGCATTTCAAGGGCTTAGCAAGACTTTTGATTGTATTTTTTAAGTAAAGACAGGAAAAAGGAGGGATAAAAGCAATCAACAAGGCTGCAATAAAGGAAATTATATGAGAAGAATGGATTTCTGTGGCACAGAGCAATGCTTCCTGAGCAGGAGGGTGTTGGCTCGTTCCCCATCTCACATATTTCAAAGACAATACACGGTGTTTTAGTTAACTGGGCAGCTGCATTCATTCCAGGTGAACATGACTGCTCTGCAGGAGCTGCTGCCAGCTGTGCCTGTGGTGACTTCAGGCTGAGGGATGCTGGCTGCAGCCCTCGAGCTCCCCAAGCAATGTCCTTCAGCTCTGTGTGACTGAGCCTGTCCAGGCTGGGAGTTCACATGGTGTTGAAAATGTATGTGTCGAGTTAAGTGAGAAGGTTTAGAGGCAGGGTGGTCTCTGCAATCAGGTACAGTAGCTGGCTAGCAACAGCAGCTAAACAACAGCCCAGCCTGCCAGGGAGCTCAGGTTTATGTTGGCTTTGCTGTAGCAACTCCTTATCTGCCAGAGATTAGAGCAGTTCCCATCAGTTGTTGTGAGATTTGGTGGAATCCATTTCCTGAGCTGTCACCACTGCCTGCTCGGGCACAGTGGGGATGCAAAGCTTTGGGAGAGCAAAACTGCAACTGCTTGAGCTCTGCCTGCTTTTATCAGCGCCAGCTTTTAGGGTATTTATGAAATTTAGGTTAAAATTAGTGTGGGTTAAGTAAATTCAGGTTAGATATAGGGAGGGAATTGTTCCCTGGAAGGGTGGGGTGGCCCTGGCGCAGGTTCCCAGAGAAGCTGTGGCTGCCCCTGGATCCTTGGAAGTGTCCAAGGCCAGGCTGGACAGGGCTGGGAGCAGCCTGGGACAGGGGAAGGTGTCCCTGGCATGGCAGGGGTGGCACTGGATGAGCTTTGAGTCCCTTCCAACCCAACCCCTTCCATGATTCCCTGATTTCAGATGCCCAGCTCAGCCCAGAGGAGCCTCCAGGCTGACCCCTGACCCCTGAACTGGACGGAGAGCAAAGGAATTGGAGGGAAAGTGAGCCCTGGCAGCATTCCTGCAATCCCTGGGACTGGCTCTGCAGTGCTGCTGACTGTGCTCCCCACCTGGTGTGCACTGAATCCCCTGGGCTAAAGCAGGGATGCACGGCAGTGTGAGACCCACGGGCTGAGCAGCTGTAGGAAAGGGCTGAAGGGATTCAGTTTTGACTGACAGCACTGGATTGCTGCTGAGACAGACACAAAATAGCAACATAATGCAAATGTAGCCTGCAATCCTAAATATTCCTTGGAGCTTTGCATCAATTTTGGTGTTATTCTGGCAGCTGCTTTCATCCACAGTCACTTTCCTCGCTGAGCTCCCTCTTCTTCCCTTGGGATTTCTTGTTCTCTCCCCATCAACAATTTACACCAGCTGCAAATTTGGCCAATAATATTGATTGTGTGTCTCGTGCTTCCTCTGCAGGCCCTAATTAGTGCTCTGGAGATAATGAGCAGGGAGTTAATGGCAGGGGAGCAGAGCAGGCAGCGCTTGGCGGGGCTGCCCCTCGCCAGCCCTGACCCTGCTCAGGGCACAGCACTAATGAGCTCCAGAGCAGGCAGAGGAGTTAGAAAGGGCTCAGCCAGCTGCCAGAGCTGCAGGAGCCCTCTCTGTCCCCTTGGACAGAGCTGGGGCAGCTGGGCCTTGCCACGGGAGCACAGCAGCCCCAGGGGGACTGGGAGCCACTGGGACACGATAAAACCTCTGGGAATGCAGAATGGCACCTCTGTGCCCATCCCAGCTGCTCTCCTGTCAATAACCACCCTGCTCCTGCACTATTCTTCCCAGGGGATGAAACCACTGTCTTCACCACACACACCATTATTGTCAACACTTCTGGCCCCAAACCTTCAGCCCAAAGTTACTAAAAAGAAGGGTCAAGCCTGGTGATCAAGTTATTATCACAAATATTTTTACTGTAAGTTGGAACTCAGGACCCCCAAGTCTTGGCTGTGCTTCATGTGTGCCCTGCAGACATTGTCAAAGGCTCCATCACTTCTGTGTCTTTTGGAAAAGCAAAAATCTGCCACCTCAGTGGGCTGACCTTCACTGGGACAGACAGAGGAATCAGTTTGGTTTGTGCTGAGCACTCAGGTGCAGACTGATACAAATGGATCAGTTTGGTTTGAGCTGAGCACTCAGATACAGACTCTGGGACACAAATGGATCAGGTTGGTTTGAGCTGAGCACTCAGATAGAGACTGTGGGACACAAATGGATCAGTTTGGTTTGTGCTGAGCACTCAGATACAGACTGTGGGACACAAATGGATCAGTTTGGTTTGAGCTGAGCACTCAGGTGCGGGCTCTGGCCCAGGCACTGCAGGTGCAGCATCCTGGTGCAGGACCATGGGCCAAGGGCTCCTTGCTCTGGTCCCAAAGCCCAGTGAGGATGGGAAGGTCAAGTAGGGGAACAAGGAGCAGCCTGAGCCCTGCAAACCACACCCAAGCTCCAAGGTTGGGGTGGGATGTGAGAGAGCTTCACCCCCTCTGCTCTCTCTGCCTCTGGTTTCTCAACAGCTGACAAATGGAGCAAAGGCAATTTTATTTTTAAAATTGTAATTTTATTTTTAAAAGCCATCCTGCTTGCCATCACCAGTGAGGCTTCAGGTCTGGGTGAGCAGGAGCAGGTCAGAGTGGCTGACAGCAATTTAATCTGCTGCTGCCTTTCCATCCCTCCCCATGCCCTCCCTGACCCCACACCAACACCTTTCCCCTGCCAGCAAGGGGACAGATCCAGCTCTGTGGAGATAATGAATCTCTGAACATGTGTCTCCTGTTCCCTGCAAACTGTAAATGTGATTTATCCCCATTTCACACTTTACAGAGCTTTCTTTACCCTGGATAGGAGGGATATAGCAAAGGAGCTACACATTCCCAGTCCCCAAGGAAACATCCCTTCCCAGGGTGTGACAACACTCCAGTTTCCAGTGGATATTTTGACCTTTCACTCCTCAGCGCTGTCTGGAGCTGTTGTGCTGGGAACAACTGTCCTTGGGGTGCTTGGCTGACCTCCTGACTCCTTTTGGAAAGGCATTTCCACAGAGCTCTCAGCACTTCAAATGAGCACCAGACTTTTAGTGGCATCAGAAATGTGGATGCATGTGAAGGGAACACTTGACAGCGCCCAGAGATCCATCCCTGGAGCTCCAGGAAGGGACACACAGGGTAAAGGTGTCGCTGAAAAGACTCAAAGCCCCCCCTGGCCTGAGGGGTTGAGTGTGGATCTCACCCAGAGCACGTGGAGCTCAAGGGGAGGCTGGATGGCAGCCTGAGGCAGCCTTTATCAGGGAGAGCAGGAAGGAAACACGGCAGCACTGCCAGGGAAAGGAAAGATTTACCTCTCACATGCTCAGGGTGCAGGTGCCAGGCCAGGACTTCTCCTCATTTCGTCAGCCAGAGGTCGAAGCCCAGCCCTGGCTGGGGGGAAATCTCCCCCTGGGTGCAGCAAAGGCTGGGGCCAGCTGAGATTTCAGGAACACTGCCCTTTGCCAGCCCCTGCTATCAGGACATTGTGTGAAGAGGGCTGAAATATCACATCGTGTTTTTACGCGCGATAAAGCGAATTTTCACAAGCGGCACCAGCGGCCGCTGACGGCGCCGGGAGCGTCGGTGCCCTTGGGGGGTGCAGGGACACCCTGGGGACAGGGCTGTGTGGAAAGGGCTTTTGGTGAAGCTTCCTCCGTGATGGGCTCAGGAGAAAATGGGATCTTTCCTTCTCTGCTGGGCTGGCTGCTCACCTTGGAGGGTTCTCAGATATTTCCTAAAGGCTCAGGAGAAAATGGGATATTTCCTTCTCTGCTGGGCTGGCTGCTCACGTCTGTGGGTTCTTGTTGGATACTGCTGGGAACCAGGGAAAAAGCAGCCTTGAGGCCTTGCCTTTCTCAGGCCTCTACAAGATCAACAAATTATAACAATGATTATGCACCTG
>WBND01001688.1:0-24870 GCA_013398595.1 Tychaedon coryphoeus
TTAGTCCGCAGGTCCCCGGGCCCTGAATAAAGCACCGCATAAACTAACTCCGTTAGTTTGTGTTTCGTTTGGGGTATCGGGCAACATGACCACTGTAAGAAGACTATGTTTGAAAGCTTGATTTAGTCGAAGGAACTAGAGCATGGGAATACTGCAGCAGTCCAGCACAGGAGAGATGAGGGACTATTGCCTGTGCTGTGCCACTTCCTGCATCCTGACCAGGAGGAGGAAGAGGAGAAAAGATAACACCTTGAGGTGCTCTCCTGCCCCATGAAGATTCATTCCCCCCTGCCAAAAAGCACCCATGTAGCTGTACTGGGAAACTCAGTGTACGCAGAAGCTAATGCCAAGGAAAGGCATTTATTTCCTGCCAGCTCTAATATAAAAGAGGCTCGCATAAATACTGTTCCTGTCTGGATTATCTGCAGCCCAGAGTAGACTTGGCTGTCTTCCATCTAATTCAAAGTTTCTGAATAATTTGCTGTAAGACAAACTAATTTCATAGCCTGCAGTTCTCCATCAAGGCTTTGCAAATCTGAAATAGCATTTGAGGGAAACTGTTATCAGAACATAGGCAGTACATACCTACTTATCAGAAAATGTTTCATGTAAGAACATTTTCTCTTATATCACATATTTCCAATAACTGTCTTTTTTATTTATTTATATGAGCGGGAGTTAATATATTTTATTGCGAAAACAATTTTTGATGCTGATAAAGTCAGATTAATTCAAATGTGGTTTCATAATCAGCATCACAAATTTGAATAATTTCAGTGAATAAAACCCTCATCCTTCATAAATTCCTAGTATTTAATAAAGATGTGAGTGGTGGGAAAAGTTCAATTGAAAGTGGTGCTATGCAAACAATGCAAGTGAATAGTTTGGTCTTTCAAAGAAAAATTAAGACAGAATATATTTCAAAACAACAAAAAGCCTCTGGAATTTGGAGAAGAGTCATTTAAGGAGCACCAGCTGGAATGCCTCTGGGGTAGGGCAAAGCCATGACCCTGCCAAACCAAACTGCAGTGCATGTGCTAATGTAAATTATTATAGAAGAATTAAAAATACATTACTTCTACCTGGTAAGAGGTAGGAGACTCCCACTGGGAAATTTCTTGCCCAGAAAAAGGAATTTGGTAATGCAAACTATTAGCAAACCAGGAAGGAAAGCACAGCAACTATCCCAGTCAGTTTGTTGACATAGAAGTTTGCCAAGGAAACTAAAAAAAAAGACTTTCCATTGCAGAGAATATCCATCTTTGTAATGTGTCACTTGTGGCAATCCAAGAGATAAAGAAGACCAGATTTCCATGTGCAGTATAATTAGAAAAAAGAACAGTAATGGCAAAAGTAAGGGGTCATTTATTAACATAATTGTCTAAAAAGGGATTTCCAGATATAAAATGCTAGGTTGAGCATGTTGAAATGTTCACTTTCTAAAGTAATTTTCACTCTTAACACAACCTCTAGTGATACAAGAAAAAGACAGGAATGTAGATCTTAATCTGGGGACTTTTATCAGAAGCCTCCAAGGAAAAGAAGTTTCTATTCATTCTATTGCAGAACTTCACTACCAAGTTTTATATCTGCACAGATTGTGGAATTGGCATTAAAAAGTTACCTGAAAATGTCTTTGAAACAGAACAAACCAAACTGTTGGGCTTTGAACTCACCTTAATTTCATAACTGAATAAGCGATAACTATCTGCCCATAAATAATGAAAGGTAACAACAGTGTTAATGCTACTGGGAATAAACTTTTGGGAGCATTCACACAGGGAGCAGTGAAAACCCATTTGAAGATTTGCACAAAAATCAAAAGAAAATGGTAAGTTACTCCTAAGGCTCCATTCTGCCTAGACGTGTAAGGAACAGCTCTTTCCTTAGACAAGAGTTAGCATTTAAAACGACTGAAGAAAATACATTAAAATAAGATTGCCAAATCTGATACGTTTTACTCTCTGTGCCTAAGAACAAATGAAAAATGCAACAATTCTTAAATAGAAACGTAGTCTTTTTATGAGGTCTTTCAGTATTGAGATACATTAAGGAATCAAAGGAAGGTGGGGTATTTTTTAGCCAAATACCTGACAACCTTCTGGCAGTAATTCTCTGTCACTAGTGATGTGATACCATTCAATGAGATCTCAGTGAAGCTCTTTACAACACATTGCTGAGGAATCAATGCCCCAGCACTGAATAGCACCGTGCTGTTCCCGGTGGATAAGGGTACACATAAGTTAAGGGGAGATTGCATCATAAGGAATGAAGGCCTGCAATCTTGGCATGTGTCTTGGGTTGCAATATAGGATGTGGACAGAAATGTGTATTCTATCACCATCTGTTGAAGCCGGGTGGGGTAGTGATTCCTTATCTCCGTGGCACATATTATCTGCTAATGGACCATCATTGAAACCAGG
Source organism: Tychaedon coryphoeus (assembly GCA_013398595.1). Lineage (NCBI taxonomy): Eukaryota > Metazoa > Chordata > Aves > Passeriformes > Muscicapidae > Tychaedon > Tychaedon coryphoeus. The sequence goes on from WBND01001688.1 coordinate 2,424, forward strand.
TGGGGCAATCATCTTTATCTTTTCCACAACCCATCCTCCTTCCAGAAAGGTATCTTCTGTTAATGAGCCATTAAGTCCCACTGTATGACTGATAAAATTACATCATCCCATTGGGAGATGCTCCAGTCAGGGGAAGGAGCCAAGCCTTTCCTACCTAGAAAAACCCTGAGATTTCAGACAGCAAGATACCTTCTTTCCACTGGATTCCAGTGAAAAGCCGGACTTTTCCACATTGTCCCTGGACCTTCAGAGGAAAACTGCACCCTTCTACAGGACCACTGCTTCAGCTGAACCACATCTGCCACTGCAGGAGGACTGTAGCCACCATTTAATTGGACTGCTACCAACACCCTGACTGACAGGGTGTCAGGTTGTATTCTGACTCTGTCAGTGTTTTGGGATTGTTCTTTGTAATACTGCATTTCTATTTTAATTTTCCTAGTAAAGAACTGTTATTCCTAATTCCCGTATCTTTGCCTGAGAGCCCCTTAATTTCAAAATTATAATAATAATTTGGAGGGAGGGGGTTTACATTCTCCATTTCAAAGAGAAGCTTCTGCCTTTATTGGCAGACACCTGCCCTTCAAGCCAGGACAACATGCTAATACAGAAAACAACCTATCCAGTGTGGTATTAAATATAAAGGATATTCTGAGCATAGACGATTATTAGGTTTAGAATTCCTAAAGGTCCTGTACTTTAAAGAGCCTTCCAACCACCCAAGTTAACCAAATTACTAACTTCAGTGACATAAATCATGTTAATCAAAACCAGCATTTCTAAAAAAGCCAAAAAGATGAGAAATTACAGAATATAAAGACTTTCTCTTACTTTGACCAACTAATATTAGCAGCATACAAAATTATATCTATAAATTAAGACAACTTTACTTTAGTGACAAAACAGTAAGATAAAGGATCTGCCGAACAGTGACCTATCTGTGGAAACTCTTGTTCACACTTAAATTCCTATCTGCAGATGCAGAACCATTTTTAGGGTGAGGGAAGGTAGAACACAGATAAATGCTTTTCATGATGGGCCATGTATTATTGATTTCTAGGAAATAGAGAGAGACATCCTAGAGAACTAATTTCCTTCACATCCATATCTATAACCATTAGAATTTTAAGTAAGGTATTTTTTATCTGTTTGTCTTACAGCAATGCTGCTAATTTACTTGCTGTACTGCCTAGGTAACAGTGTCACTGTAGATCTTTCAAACACATTACCTAGAGGCACCATTCTTTTTTCCTGGACAGGGTTTTTTGAATTTCCCTTCACCCTGAGAGTTGGGGTGCTGAATGAGGTACAGAGTCTCTGCAGTCTCTCACCCTGCTCAAGGGCCAGGAGGCCAAAGGTTAGGGATAGCTCTGTCAGACATAGCCAGCACCCAAGGAGCCAAGTTCTGGCAAAGAGTTGTACGAGAAATGGCAGTGAGGTGGGGCTTCTTCCTCCTCCTTTCCCTCTTTTGGCCCAGAAGCTGCATTTGCATTCACACGTTGTGCAAATTTTCTCAGAATTGATATATCAGATTGCAGCAGGGCCACAACGGTGTGCTGTTTCTGCATCATTGGTGCCTATGGTATTTAATGCTGAGTGTTGGGGGTTGGGTTTTTGTTCCTTTACTCCTGAGTTTGGAGAATATTTCCCATTGTGATGCGGGGCCCACCAGGTGCACCCAGGGTCTTGTGACGGCCCTGGATGGAGCGGGTAGGTGGCAGCAGCTTCGGAGGGGCACGCGGGCTGCCAGAGGGGCACTCGTGTTTCCGGCGAGGGAGCTGAGAGGAGGGACCCCCTGTCTGCTCGGCACGTGGCCAGGAGCCAGGAGAACCGGACCCACTGCAATCAGCTGTCCTGCATCTGCCCTGCTACCTCGGAGGGAACTGCTGACCACCAGAGACTAAACGGTGAGGAGGAACTGTCCCTTCCAGCCTGTTTCCACCTGAGACACAGCACAGGCGCTGCTGCCCCCACCCCGCTCCTGCCTGCTCCTCTGCAGCTGGGCCGGCTGTGTCCCGCCTGCTCACCCGCAGCTGGGCCGGCTGTATCCCGCCTGAACAACCAGGACTGAGCGCAGGCAGGGTGCCTGCAGCTGAGGACTGGGGCTGAGTTATCTGTTCTGTTTGTTGGTAATTTCAATAACTGCTGTTGTTCCTGCGAGTACGGTTAGATATATATATATATATATATATATATCTATTAGTAAAAGAGCTGTTACTTCTACCCCTTATCTCTGCCTTGAGTCCTTGATTTCAAAACAGTTATAATACTTAGAGGGGGTGAAATTAAATTCTCTATTTCAAAGGGGAACTTCTGCCCTTTATTGGCAGAACTCTGTCCTAGAAACCAGGACACTGAGACAATGTCATCTGAAAAGGCACATTTCCTGAAATGGAAACTCGATATGTTAAACAGAACCTTTTATTTGGTGGTACCTTCTCGCTGATAGTTTGTTTTACTTGTTAGTTTAACACGTCAATCCTTGTCGCGATGAGGCGGAGGAGGCGTGCCACGACCTTCCAGAGAAGCATCCTTAGAAAGACGTCCTGGTGGCTCAGGCAATGTCCTCATTTCCAGGCGCAGTGATTAAGCTCTATTGTGATTCCTATTGGTGACACTGAAGAGAAGGGATGGGAGCCCAGTGTGGGGGTTCCAAATAGCAGCTTTATTCGTCTTCTCCTCGAGGGGGTCCAGGGATGAGAAGATCCGAACAGGGTCAGGGGAGAAGGGTTTATATAGGATAGCTTAGGGGAGGGGAACAGCATCAAACCAATTCACTGAGGGCGCACGGGAGGAACAAGGGGGAAAGAGCCAACGGGACACAAAAAATTTGCTTAGAGCAGGGAGGCATTATGGGAGAAATATTATTCTCTAATATCAGAAAGGTAGGTGCCTAAGAGCCTTCTCTCCAAGGGAGAGTGGCTAACTCCATTCCTGTCGGCTCATCAGCCTCCACACATTCTACTGCCCAATAAAGAGGCCTCATGAAAGGCAGAGCAGGCCTTGCTTCCAAAGTTGAGCAGCCAGCAGGTAAGTAGGATATTTTGGAAATATATGATGACACCTAGAAAAACAGGGATATTTTGTCAGCCAGTACCTATCTAATTCAAGGACAGATAAATATCCAGCTACTGTTGCCTCATCCATCTTCAGACTAAGATGTTTTACCACTACATTCTCCCTTTCTCTCTTCCAGAAAGATTTAATTTTTTTTTTTGGTCCTTACACAATGAAGACTACATTTTGCACCAAGAGGTAAATTTATTAGTTTATTAGTAATGAGATTATTGCTTTTTCAAAATTGGTTTAGTAGTTACTTTGTAGGATGAAGACTCCCTTCCCTGTATGGCAATCCTGGCAGCCAAGTATCCTGATCCTCTGAAGGGAAAAGAGATGCTTGATGCAAACAGGACAAGAGTGAGGTGCTTCAGGGCAAACAGCTGTGCTGTGCTTTAGTAACTGAACAGAGGAATTCATTCCAGGAAAGCAACCACAGTCAATTCCATTCTGCAGCAGCAGGCCCAGAGTGGCACACTTGAACCCCCAAACTGGTAAAAGACTTCAACAGGCTGCAAATGAGAACTTAGATGTTTCCATCTCATCCCAGGCTCAGCTCTTGGCATTCTGCACTACTACAGAGAGTCTTGGGTGGAAATTTATTTCCTACCTCACCCAGCAAATTGGGCAGCTTCTCCATTCTCATCTAACTCTTGTTTTCTGTCCACTATCCTCATGGAAGGGTTGAAGGGGGAGAAGGTAACAGGTGTTCTCCATTCAATATATGCAGAAGGAGAAAGTAACCTCTTCTGTGGAGGCAACTGGACCAACACAAAACCTCCCTGAGAGCACAAGCAAGAAGGGTAAAAGAATTAATTCCCCTGGATTTTGTGTGATGCGTTTTGGCTGGGACTTAGACATAATGATAAGCAGAAGCATGGAGAAAACACTAAAAAACCTGGAGTAAAAGTGAAGAAAGGGAAGAAATAAAACTCACTGCTAGTGCAAAGAGGCTGAAAATTCTGAACAATTCAGCCAATTTCTAAATTATTATGGTTATTCTCCTTGGAGAGCATTACATTGCATCAAAGATACACAGGACTAAGTTATTGATTTCAAAGAAACACCAGCACCTGCAACATTAAGTTTTTACTCCCAAATAGTACATTCTCTTTATATATATATATATATATATAAAGAAAACACATGCGCGTCATAGACATACACAGAGAGATTATATAGCAGGCTTGAGAACACAGGACTGCAAAGGCAGGACTTGTACACCTTTAAGAAACCTTAATGGGATTTAATTTGATGTTTGCTCTGCTTGTCATGTTTCCAGAAGGACTCCACATGCCCACTCAGTAGAAGACCAATTCTGTTTTTACCTTTCACTTCCCTATAAACTGCTACATCAGTAGACAACGGCTACACATCAGCAATTAAAACACCTCAAAAGTTAGCCCTTTGTTTTGACATATAGTCCCTGAGTCTTCCCATCTCCTTTAGTGTGCTTCCAAGGCTTTGCATCAGTGGCATCTCCTCTATCCTGTTTTCTACAGCCAGATTCTACAGGCTTCCTCAATTTTGCTGTCTCTTCCATATGAAGAAGGAAAGCATACACTTCCAAACTTTAGCATTATGGTCAAGCTATTCCTTGTTTACCCTGATTCATAAATAGGTTGTACAGATCCAAGCACTTCAATTTTGTCTTAATTGGTTACACATGAGTCATGCTCAATCAATTCTCTCTCCTACTGAACTTCAAGGTATTGATCGATCTATTTTATTATAAGCAAAATCTGGTAAAAGTTGCTGCAAGTATTATTAATAATAATTCAATCTATTGTTCCTACCATTATATTTCAAACAGCATTCCCATTCCTGTTTCTTCGTGAGAAAAGCAGGTGAGTTGTTTCATTAACTGAAAACTCCATCTCTAGCTCATGCTTAGCCTGAAACTCTACATTATTTATTGGACGTTTAGCTCAAGTAATCGAGTACAAAAAGAGCTTTACAGAACCTTATTGCCACATGTGAAAGATAATAGTGAAAACTCCATTACCTTCAAATAGAATTAACCACTATTCGAATAATTTATGTCAAAGGGTACCAATTGTAAGGTACAGTAAAATGTAATATACACAAATTTAGTCAGCAGCCTGCCAACCAAAAAGTGCTGTAAACTGAAATCAAATCACTGCAGAAATTGCAGAATGTTGCTCAGGAAGCAGTATTTCAGAATTTTGCCTTATTGCCAAGCAATCTCTATCACCTGCCTTTACCCTCAGTTGTTGTAGTTCCAGTTTACTCTGAAAGCAGCTATGGCTGCTACTCCTTCCTCACCTTCCTGCCTGCCGTCAATACAGACTCCCCTCAAAGTCCAGAGGCCTAAGAAAACCCTTCTGGATAAAACACATCTGTTGACACTGTAGATGGGAATTGTTAATGCTGGTCTTGGAGATGAACAAAGTCTTTGAAGAAAACAGAACTATTGGAGCAACCAAGCCTTGGGATCTCCATGTCTGTTTAAGATCAGCTAATGGCAGTAAGTAGTGTCAGCTGCATGGAAAAGAAGTGGAAAAGTACTTAGGGATTACAGGGACCTTGTTTCAGCTCCCAAAATAGAAGCCTTAAGTATCTGATTCACAATCAATCTACCTTGGAAACATATGGTGAAGAATGGGAAAAGGAAGGGAGAAAGCAGCAGAGCCAGCTGAAAGCAGACACAGATGGCAGCTCTACTGGACTTCCTCAGATCATAGGTAAAGTAATGAATTCTTCAGTTATGGAAGATATTCCTATATATGCAAGATTGAGGCACTGAGGGATGGAAGTGAGCAGCAAGCATAACTCTGAAATAGTAGAGATCAGCTCTGAGAGAACACCCGTCTGGAGAAAACCTTCCTGTCACAAAGGAATCTCAAGGACAGCAAAAGACAGCTCTTATCGCGGAGCCATTCACCAGCCAGGTTGCCCGTACATGCACTTAAAGGAAGTAATAGAACTCGAGAGGTTTGGGATGAAAGATTAAAGAGGCAGTTCCCAAGATCCAAAAGGATCATTAGCGTAGATTTTGGAAGTAGGACTGCATGTGTCCTGCTGGGGTAATCATAGGATAGACACAGGGCAGGCTGGCAACAGCCTCAGCCACCTCTTGATCCTGAAGGAGAAACAGCTCTGGGAGTCTGTAGTTCTGCCAGCTGAGTCTGGAGAAGGCAAGGAGAAAAGGTAGTACCCAGTCTGCCTGCTTGTCCCTGGAGAAATCCTCTTCCGTGTCCTGCAGAGTCTGGAGCACAAGATGAGCTGGTTGAGGGCTGTGACTTAAGGTGTCTTCAGAATTTGCTGAAGGATTAAAGGAGTACTGCAGGGAAGAGGACCTGGGGAAGGAAGAAAGTATAGAAAAAGAGGAGGGAAAAGAAAGTGGTCCAGAATGGTCAATATTGTTTTGAAAATTGTAAAATATAAATTTGAAGGTCCCAAACACTCTGCATTTCTTCCAATTTTTTGCAATATACCAAGACAGAGCACACTGGCCTGCTTTGGCTGATCCATACTTATATTTTCTTGCCTTATCACAGTTTTGAAATTTTGAATCTCTACCCCATAAGATTGAAATATTGGATAGAAAACATGCTCTTATTTAGGCACATGACATTTTATCCAGTCAACTGATCATGGGGTTCAAGTCTAATTTTCCAGTCACTCTTTTTTTCCTATATGGTCTAATTTTCCCAGTTGTGTTGGATTGATGTGGCCAGAAATGTGTATTCTATCACCATCTGTTGAAGTGGTGGGGTAGTGATTTCCTTATCTCCGTGGCACATATTATCTGCTAATGGGCCATCTTTAAAGACAGGTGGGGCAATCATCTTTATCTTTTCCACAACCCATCCTCCTTCCAGGAAGATATCATCTGCTAATGGGCCATTAAGTCCCACTGTATGACTGATAAAATTACATCATCCCATTGGGAGATGCTCCAGTCAGGGGGAGGAGCCAAGCCTTTCCTACCTAGATAAAAACTGAGATTTCAGACAGCAAGTTACCTTCTTTCCACTGGATTCCAGAGGAAAAACTGGACTTTTTCCACATCATCACTGGACCTTCAGAGGAAAACTGCACCCTTCTACAGGACCACTGCTTCAGCTGAACCACATCTGCCACTGCAGGAGGACTGTAGCCACCATTTAATTGGACTGCTACCAACACCCTGACTGACAGGGTGTCAGGTTGTATTCTGACTCTGTCAGTGTTTTGGGATTGTTCTTTGTAATACTGCATTTCTATTTTAATTTTCCTAGTAAAGAACTGTTATTCCTAATTCCCGTATCTTTGCCTGAGAGCCCCTTAATTTCAAAATTAGAATAATAATTTGGAGGGAGGGGGTTTACATTCTCTATTTCAAAGAGAAGCTTCTGCCTTTATTGGCAGATGCCTGTCCTTCCAACCATGACACCAGTGCAACTTATTACTATCACTGACTCATGGCAGCTAGATGGTAGAGTGTGGCTAATTCCGCTTTACATCTTGTTGAGAAAATCGTATTTTCTTTCCTTGAGGCTTGGCTTTTCCTTCTCTCACACCCACACATAAACATAGGTTGGTCTGCAATGAAAGTGTCCAGTCTCTGTTCTGCAAATGAACTATAAATCCACAGTCCAAACCCACACAGAACAACTTGCTAAATCCCCCAGCTCCTATTTGGGCTACACTCCCAGTTTTTGAAGCCAACAGAAACTTTCCCAAATTGAGCCAGATCTTTGCCCAATTCAGGGAAGCATTCACATTATTGGAACTTACTACTCTGTGCTGTGACAGCAAGTCTGGAAACGGTGGGGCAGGGGCTGAGGGTCCATGTAAAATAGTCACACTGTATGGGTGTCATACTGATTTCTTTGCTTGTAATTCATTCATGTGTTTCTTGGACTAATTTTCAGGCACGAGCTGTCAATGGGAGTTTTACATTTAGCCAAAAGAAACAAATGCATCTGGACAACAAATTTCTTACAGCTTCCTCTGGCATCCATCATAACACTTGTAGGGGATGAAACATTATATCAAATTAGCCTCTCAGTTTGCAATTCTTTCAAAGGAAGGAATTTCCATCTTTTCTCTCATCTTCTTTCATGAAATCAGAGCAATTCTCTACCCTTATAACCCTGTTTACCAGCATTTCACCTTAGGCTGACAGTTTTCAAATGAAATTCACAAGGCAAGGACTGACACCAGAACCAAATGACATACAGTTATCTTAGAGCTGTTCATAACTTTCCAAAATATCCAATTACCTTTCCTGTGTAACAGTCCACAAAGGTTTATTTTGATGTTCACTAGAGCTGCCAGAAAACAACTGCTCAGGACCCGCTGATGTTTATGCATCTTCACCAGCTCACACCTATGGATGGGGTTTCCAAGTGCTTGTTTGAGCAGGGGAATGTCACCAAAGAAATGTGCAGCCCTCAAGGCCACAGGCATCTCAGAAGTGTCCTGCTCTCAAGTGTTAGAGACCTTACGCAGGAGAACTTCATGTTCCACTGATGTGCCTCCAGGTGTTCTCAAAGTCAAGCTGATCCTACCTTCCAGGTGCCAGCATGGCTTAACACCTTCATCTTCAACATACAAAATGAGCAAAAGCACCCCAAATCATAGCCAGCATGACCTGCTGATCACAGCACCAGAGCTTTGCAGTGCTGAGGCAGTTCCCATCAACCTGTCCTTGGAACCTATCCCAATATAAAATTTAAAATTTCATAGCAATCAGAGAACTCTATAAAACCAAACAGTGCTTGCTACTGTTATCCTTGTGCATCCACATTTTCCGCAGGGTGAGAAGCAGATTTTATAGCTCTCTGATGGAGCCATCATCAGGAACAGAACTTTGTGCTTCCAGCTGGATTTTCTTGCACATTCCAGATGCAATTACAATACTGATGACCCGATGATGATCTAGGTACATCGAAAGAATACCCTGGCTTTTTAAAGCAGGCAAAGCTATAAGTCCTCTTGCTCCAACTCTATTCCAATATGTCTGACAATGTTAGCCCAATGCCCCAAATCCTAAGATTTCCTTCAGACACACATCTATCTACCAACACACTCACTGCCCATTGTTAGGAATGTCCCTTGCAGAGCTCAAACACTGCGAAGTTTAGTGCTAATGTCCTGGAATTGACCTGTCCAAGATGCCACCCGGACCTGTTTTCTGAGAGAAAATGATCCTTTCCCACGTGAGATTAAATTAGGGGGCGGGGTGGTTTTAAATTAAGCTTTAAGCAGTGCAGCACCTCCCCTTCTCCATCCATTAGCAACCAGAGCACATACAAATAAAAGCAAGAGCTTTTTGCATCTGAATAACTTTTATCTCCTGGCAAAGAGGCTTTGGCCTTCCAGGTCCAAACTGTGTATTTTTCTGTGTTGGTTTACAATGGCCATAAACTGTTGTAAGGCTGAATGGGGTTTGGACCCCCCCGGACATGTTTGTACAAATCTGGGCCTTGTGTGTGTGCACCAGCCAAAAACTATATTTAGTCGCTATGTTATGCTGTTCAGTTATTGCTGCACATTCTGCTGTTAGTTCTCATGTCTCTTTCACACGCTAGCTGTTTTTGTGTATTTCTCAGTTTAGACCAATGTTTACAACAGGTGCACAGCATGAGAAAGTTTCGGGAGTTTTTTGATAACTTGTTTGAAACCCCCCAAGGACGCTGGAACATCAACTATGCTAAATCGGGAGAGAAGACGTTAAAAACATTGAATACCAAGATTAGAAGATTCAAGATAGCAGGAGGTGGCAAAGACTTAGAAGACTACCAATTACAGACTTTCGGGGGGTTGAAGGGGTGGATTAATATTCTAAAATTACCAATTGTAAAGTCTGTACCTACATAGGTGATGGTTCTAGAAATGTATAATTGGGGTAAATTGTAAACAATAAATTGGCTTCTGCGATATCAAATTGGTTTGCTTTTCAGAAGTCCAGTTTCTTCCCACAATAAACTATGTAAATTCCAGTAGCACTCGCATGCCACAGAGAAGTGACACAAAGGAATGCATTCTCTTCCCTAGTTCCAGCTGTGCATTAAGAGTTTTACCACAATGTTGCTCTAACAGGGCATCCACACAACGTATATGCAGCCTCTGTATCTGCCAAGGAGGAGTTACAAACCATACAAGTGGACGTGAGGTAAGGCATAAGCCCACTGAGAGGCATTTTGATAACTCTGCTTTCTTTTTAAGACTCAAGATGCTTCATGTTGCTCTAAGCAGGCTACAATGCCCATGTTTTTAAATTAAGGACAGGTATTGAGAACAGCAAAATCTGAGATCTGGAAAATCATGATCTGAAAAGAGATGCTGAAGGAACTAGGGTTGCCTAGACAAAAGAGCATTGAGGCAAGACCTTACAGAAAATGCAGCTGCTGAACAGGAAAGAATAAATTTTACTGTAGGTAGGACAAGAAGGAATAGTTTTGAAGTGGGATAAGGGAAATTTTAGTCAGGTGTTAGGAGAATAAAACAAATTAACAAAATGGATAGTGAAACACTGGCAAAGACTAGTTAGAGACTGTTATTGGAGACAGAGCAGCCAAGACAAGCACCAGCTGTAGGTGGGGAAAGTTGCTTGTCTCTCTGGCCAGCTCAGCTTTTATGGTATCCACACTTCTCTTATGAAAGGAGAGAGGGATGGGAGGAGACAAATAACAAGGTCATCAGAGCACATACAATGCAATCTGACACCAAAACTATGGGGGATTTTGTACAGATACAAACATGCTCAGAAATGTTGTAACTCTTAACTTTTCTGTACTGGAATTTCAATGGAAATGACAATTTGGTATTATATGCCTGAATACAGTTCCTTTACACCTTCTCTGGCAGCATGTTATCAGCTGTATTATCTTTGCCCTCTGGTTAAGGTGTGTAGGGGGTTATTGCTGGTAACGGAAAAAATGAAATTACTGATGAAAGAAAAATACAAATATAAACACAATTGTATTGTCTAACTCAACTCTTTTCATTATCTCATCTCTCAGTCTGCTTGACATTCTGCCCCCTGGTACACTTTACTCAGACAATACTCCACTTTGTTCTACGCTTACTGCAGTTGTGAGCTGAGGAGTTCATAGCAGGCTCACAGTAAGATAAAACAAGACAGGCAGAAGAGCAGGTTGCTCACAAGCTCACTACTGCAAGAACTAGATACTTTTCTGAGTTATCTACATGTTTTACAAATGCAAACAACTGTTGATATCCACTAGGCACTGAGCAGACTATACATCCAAATTACATCTTTCTCTGAATCTCTGAAGCTTAAACACCTTTTTGAAATTTTATCCTACACATTTAATTTTAATCATACCGAAATATATCTGTTTAAGCATATTTTATGCTTTAATGCCATTGACTTAGTTTTCCCTGACCTCTGCAGTGAGGATTTAATGAAGCTCAGGACTAGTCTCTTCTGGTGATCGTTCAAGGGTAGCACCTTGGAATACAATTACCATCAGATTACAAGGGTTGCAGTAATGTATTTCAGCATTGTGTGTAAATTTAACTCAAGTGACTTTCACAAATGCAACTCCAAACTAACTGAAACATGAATTATTCCCTGTGCTTGCCTTCATCACTGATTAAGGGAAAACACACTGAATTTTATATTTAGAGCACACTTTCCTCACTCCTACATTTAACTGCCAGTCATGCTTATCTCAATTACTTCCTCCTGAGGCAAGAATAAAACATTGATTGTACCTGCTCAGTTACATGAAGGTATGATAGGTACTGGAACATCCCAAATCTGTGCCCTTTGAGCCAGAACTTAGTGATGCTGCCAGCAAGAGCTTCTCCCAAGAACCAGTTCCAAAGGGTCCCATGTGCCAAGCACTACCACCTCAGCATTTTCTAGAGCCCCAGGGCTTGCTCCAAAGACTCTCTGACTTGTAAGGACTTGTACAGATGGAGCCTGTCAACACCACAATATCATCTGTTAGTGCAAGAGGTAAGAACAATTTAGCACTTTCAATGTAAGGAGTTTTAAATAAAATACAACACAAGGCAGTAACAACATCCATCTTCCTTCAGAAACATGACAGCAACATATGCCTTTCATTTTATATTCCTTAATTTTGAGAATTTATTTTCTTTTTCATAAAAGAAAACCAGTCAGAATATTTTGATTATGTAGCACTGTCCACTGGGGACACAGGGAGATAAATCAGCCTGGCTACCTGCATTTTTGTCTCAAGATCTCATCATTAAAGTTGTGTTTCGAATTTGAAAAAAAATTGGAGCTTATTAAATGCATAAAATGGTTCAGTATGGACATATATTTAATTACTTTGAACTCCTGATTCCAAAGCCTGATTCCAATGTGACCTTAGGAGAAAAAAGGGGTTTCAGTCAAGTATTAGAGGAAAAGCCTTGTGAAGGTTGGCGGGACAGAAGAAGCAAGCCTCTGATTTCTTGCCTGCTCCCAGACTAGAGGGTCACTGTGTGCCCTCTCCAACTGCCACAGCCTGTTCTATTCTTGTTCCAGCTCTGACTCTCAAATCACAGAGAGAGAAACAACATTTCACCTGGAAAGATGGCATTTTACTTCAAGCTTCTTAAAGGCCAGATGCCCTCACCACTTTCTGATGAAGAAAATTCAGAAAGAACTTTAACCCTTGGCTAAGTCTGAACTTGGGGCAAAACAAACCCAAATTTGTAGCTACTTTTTTCATGGAAAACACTTCCCTTGCATATTCCCTGAAGGAATTTACAAAGTCTCATACAGTTTTGGCCCTTCTGTTAAAATTAAAGTGGTTCCAAAAGATTCCCAATTCTGACCAATGTAGAGTTCTGGGTTAATGAAGTCCAGGACCCATCCAGAAATAACTAACCTACATCAGGATGATGTCTTCCATCTACAACATTTCTAAATAATATGTTTTCCTATTATTCTAGGGATAATTTCAGACAGCTATTGTGTAAGTACAGCATACCTAGTATTAAAAAAAAAAAAAAAAAAAAGGAAAAATGGAGAAAGATAGGGGTTCAAGACTGGATTGTGAAGAAGAGAAATGCCAGGGAAAAGGAGAGAGACCAGCCCAGTTCTGTTAGATGTCAGCATCCTTGAGGAGCCCCTTTGGCCCTCTTTTCAACTGAGCTCAGCATTCAGCTGAGCAACAAGCTGAATGAAATATGAGCTGCTCTTACTAAAGGAAAGTTAAAGGCAATGATGCAGGCTCACATTTTGGCTTTATGGATATTTAAAGGATTCAAATAAAATATAAAAAATAAAATAGATCAGTTTTAAAATATATCTGGTATTGTGCAAGAGCTTTTGTACCTCAGTGATCTTTTTACTGCCTTCTATCAGAGAACACATGTGGGGCATTTTCAATTGCTTTAATTACGTGTCAGGGTTACTGATGCACTGAACCCTGCCAGACATTCCACAATATTATCTTTAATCGCTAGTGTTTTCTTATCTGTGCTCCAAGGAAAACCATTTTCAGTTATTTTACTGGATAAAAAGAGAATGAAATATGGCTTTTAGATTGAATTTTAAAAGATAAAAAACTGAATTTTCTCACTCGTCATAATAAAATAATTATTACACTGGCATTATTTCCCTTTGCAAAGTTTTATAAAATCTTTCTGGCATAACAGTAGGACTAAAGTTACTGGAGTTTCTTTAATACCATACAAGGAGACCTTGAATCACAGAAATTCATTCAGCAAAGAAAACTATAGTAACAATACCTCTGCTACCCATCCAGACTATCTGCAGATGACATGGACACAAAAAATGGAGCTGGTTAAATGAATTTCCTTCCTCTTTCTCCCTGCAAACCATCAAGACAAAAAAAAAGTCCTGAGATGATGTAATCAGTGCAGATCAGCACCAGCCCACCAAACTCACATTTTGATCACTAAAATGCTATACCTGATTGGCAGAGGGAAAAGTGCTGTTCTCGGGAAGAATCCTAGGCACTGCCCTAACAGCATCCCCAGTCTGTGCCAAACAGCCTCTGCATATGTTGTGAAGTTGGATGGCAACAAAATGACTTCATCTTAGCAGGAATGCAGAGCTAACTAGGAGCACTGAATCAAAACAGCCGGCAACTCTCCCTTCAGACCCCTACAAAGGAAGAACTTGATGGTGCAGAACAAGGAAGCAGAGGGAGCTGCTGAGGGAGTTGCTCAGTTTGACTGAGGGATCAGATAAACCCTTGGAAGTGAGCAACAGAAGCCAAAACTGTGTGCTGACATAGCTGCAGAGAGCAAGGGATGCTCACATGATATTTCTGTCCAGCAACCTCAACTAGGGGCTGGCCATGCTCATGCACAGTACACAAACTCAGTCCTCTCTTCCACCAAAGTGTATTGTGTGGGACAGGCAAGACAGAAAACAGGATGGATTTGGGTAGCAGTGAATATTTCAATATCTTGATGTCTCATTTTGGTAAGTGGTATGGGACTTGCATATCCTATTACCGGTTCAGAGTTAAGCCTGTTCTTATGGACAGTCAATATAGAACCACTATACATTTACTTCATGCAACAAACTCTTGTCCAGTAAGATGCTTTACAGTTCTTATTGTACAATGCCAAAGGTAAAACCTATTTTCGACTTCATGTAGAGCTCTATACAGGATGTCTGTCAAAAAATCAAATTACTTCTATAGCCTTCTGCATCCAGCCACCTTCCAGAATCTGACCAGGAGACAACACCAGCTTGAAAGAGGTAGAACCTACTCTGAGCATAGAGGATTTATCCAGTTTCTGCTCTTCTCGTCATCTGGGAAGCCTGATCTCTCTAAAACTTAGATAAAAATTTACATTTTACTAGGGAAATACCAAGCAGACGAATGATACAGCCCTGTGTATGACACATTGCTGCACAAAAATCCCCCAGCAGTGATGTCTACCCTTGTAACAGCAAGGATCCAAAATTCTACCTCATTACCTACTCCTTAATTACTCTGCAGTATTCGTGCTATTACAGCCACAAACCGTAATTCTGCTCCAAAACAGATTTTTTCCTCTGTTAGGCTCAATACAATGATTCGAGCTGTTCCAGTTCACAAGAGACAAAAGAAACAAAATGGCTTCCCACATGGATCAGCTCAATTGCAGTTACCTTGTTTTCATCAGCTTGTCAGCACCAGCAACCCACAGTTCACCACAGCCCGCCTGCTAGTGCTCCTGCTGTGCTCCTGCTAGTTGCCAGATACAATTATTGTGATTGCCTATGTCCAGAGGTATGCTGCATTACTAGGCACACAGTTAGGGGCATTTTCCTTTTTTTCCAGGCTGCCTTGTTTGTAGTCTGATGAATACCCTTGCCCAGGCAAGGGGAGAGGAAAGAAGCTGGGAAACATTACAGTCCTGATGACTGTAGAGCTATCTAATACCTTGAGAGAAATGCTGCAGCCAGTAGTCACAAGGGTTGCCAGCCAGGAATTCTGTCTGAGATTACACTCGGTCTCCCTTCAAGTGTTATGTTCCTACCTGCAGCAATGTTAAACATAAGCAATAAGAAAATCACAAAGTGGAAAAAAACCACCAAATCTGAAAGCAAGCATACCTCAAAATTCTGCATCACCTCTGCTTGATGGCAAGTTCAGCAGAAGCAATGACAATGGTACTTTAACATGCTTCATCATTTCTCAGATGCTGAGTATCACAGCAAAGGAGCAAGAAGAAAACAAATAAAGAGGTCAGGAACAAAATATTTCTGTGGACCTCTGTATTGGGTTTCCAGGGCCAGATTTTGGGGCTACAGGGGTGGCTTCTGTAAGAAGCTGCCAAAAGCCACCCTGGTGTCTGATGAAGCCAACACCAGCTGGCTTCAGGACAGACTTGCCGGTGGCCAAAGCAGAGCTCAGCAGAGATGGCAGTGCCACTTCTGAGATAATAGAATTAAGAAGGGAAAAGTTACTGTACAAGAGCAATAGCAGTCAGTGAAGACAGGAGTGAGGATATGTGAGAGAAAAGCTCGGCAGACACCCCAGGCAGGGCAGAAGGAGATGCTCCAGACACCGGAGTGGAAGCTCCCCTACATCCTGGGATGTTGTACCTAGTCACACAAGTGTGCTCCTGCAACCCATGGTGGTCTAAGAGGGAGCAAAGATCCACCTGCAGCCCATGGAGGAGACCAGACTGGAGCAGGGGGATGCCCAGAGGGGGCTGTGACCCTTTGTGAAGCCTGTTCCTGAAGGACCACATCCCAAGGGAGTAATCCACACTGGAGCAGTTCACTGCAGCTGCTGGGAAGGACTCACACTGCAGAAATTCATGGAGAAGTGGCTCCCGTGGGAGGGAATCCTACCCCAGTGCAGGGGCAGAGTGGGAGGACCACTCTGACCAAGGAAGAAGTCACTGAGACAACACATGAGGGACTGACCTCAGCCCCCATTTCCTGTTCTCCTGCGCTATTGTCAGGAGAAGGTAGAGAAACTGGGAGTGATGTTGAGCCTGGGAAGAGGGGAGAGTAGGGGAAAGGTATCTTAGGATATGAGTTATTGTTTCTCATTATCCTACTCTGATTTCATTGGTAATAAATTGATTTCCCCAAGTTAAGTATATTCTGCCCTGACAATAACTGGTGAGGGACCTCTTCCTGCTTTATTCCGACCCACAAACGTTTTGCTGTATCTTCTCTCCCCATCCCAGCTGAGAAGAGCAGCTGAGAGTGGCTTTGGTGGGCATCTGGCATTCAAACAGTGTTACCCCACCACAGCTGCCTCAGTGCTCTAAATGATTTCTCATTTTCACATACAGCACCTCTGCTTCACAGAAGAAAGCCCAAAAAATTAATTGCCAAGACTTACGTGTGCCTAGCTGTGGGAATTTTCTCATTAACATTTATTTTTGTTAACAAAGAAGTACTTATCTTTTCTAATGACTTTTTTAGTACCATAAGTGAGACACTGCCACCATCCTGAAGTCATCCCAGCCCCCAGCTGGCTGGCAATCTCACAAGATTTTATAGGTAGCTCATGTATCCTTAATTAGAACAAGCTTTTGAACACAGCACAGTGCAGGAAAGGAGATCTCCACATATTTTACAATCCTCCCCAATCTTTCCCCCTCAATAGCAATATAATTTCCATTTCTCCCAGCTGCAGCATCTTCATTTCATTTATAGAGCTGTAATTCCCACCTAGACTTTATTATTTGTCAAAATAGAAAAGGATTGCGTGATACAGCTGCAAAGAAAGTGGAACAGAAGTAGAAATCAGGAGGCAGTGCCATGAACAGAAACACAGGTCCAGTGTCATTAAACATGTGACCTCAGGAAAAGGGCTAGACTGGGTTTCAATGCTCTGCAGACTTCATTTTGATTCTGGAGTCATATACACACTTCATTTGCAAAGACATCTTATAAACAGGTTAAATCTTGTGAATGTCAGAAAAAAAAGAGTAGAGAAGGTGGCAGACACAGTTCCCTATCATCTAGTTAGCAAGAAAGCAAAAACTTTTTCTAAAATGTAGTTATATTTGTGTATGTGCCTCTGCTTCCCCACAAAACCATCTAACCTGTATGTCTATAGTAAGACACTTGTGTAATAACAAAATAATTATTTTTAAAAGATTCCTGTTTTTAGAAGCTTTTGCTCATTGTTTCCTCACAGTTACCAAACCTCACCATGGTAATCTGAATTCTCCTGGGAGCTATCAACACTTAACTGCAACTGTAGTTTGCATTTCAGACTGAGCTGTCAAAGTAAGGACCTCTTGATCACATTCATTTTCTAATTAAGAAAAAATGATAAGTAGATGTAGGAGAGGGGGGAAAGGAAAACAAACATCAAACCCAAAAATCCCCTTGAACTAAAAAACAGGTACTTGGGAGTTGAGGAACTGCATTATGAAAGAAAGCAAAGAAAAAATGGGTAATGGAAAATTAGCAAGGGAAATAATTATGTCAATAAATAAATAGTGAGCAATTGATTGACACAACAGTAAAGATTCACCAGAGAGATGAAACATAAACCTGCCTCAAAAGCAAACAAACATCAGCACTGTGTGATAGTGTAAAATCTTTCCCAAGAGACTATTAAACATGTAAAAACTGCAAACTATTTTGCAAGATACAGTTTTGCATGTATTTATCTTATTTCTAATCAAATGCAATACTCCACTACAGACTTCAAAATAATAATACACTTCATGCTTTCTGTTCCTCAGACGAAAACAATTATTGAGCATGAATCTCCATCCCTTCTCATTTACAGTTACAATATGCTCAAGCCATTAAGGAGTGACACTCAGAATCACTGTCTTCAACTGGTAATCAGAAATCAGGCAGAGCAAAAGCTCACCTGCCTCAGCACCCTTACCACTAGAGGATGCCCAGGACACAAAGTCAGACTCTCCCAGTGTCATGGTGTAACTTGGGTTTGCCAATTTTAATATATTCAATTTCTTTTAGAGATCGGATTTAGGAGCAAAAACAAGGCAGGCTTAAAATTCAAAAGGGTATAAAAAGAAATTTATTAATAACACAAAAAAAAAAAGGAATTTAGAATAAGATTTCCAGATTATTCTCTCCTCCCCCTTCCCTCATCTTCCATATTCTTAGCAGCAACATACAGAGAACACTTCAGTCAGTTACTTACTTAAATAATCATTTCAGTTCACTCTAGAGAGAAAAGTCCTTTTTTTTTTTTGTTTAGGCTTAGGGGGTGTCTTCACTTTCATAATCTGCATCCACCCAGAGTGTGATAAATAAAATTTCATCAAAGTTGCTACAGTGTTCTCTGAGGGTTAGCTATCTGAAACTTCATTCTAATCGGTTAAAGTAACATGAGTTAATTAAGGAAGTTTAAAAGTACCTACCTAGTTGTTTCCAAATGATTAAAAGATGTATGTATCTACTCACCGTCTGTTCCAAGTTGTTATGTACCAAGTTACCAAGTTAATGTATTCCCTTCAGATTTCATTGTAAAATGTACCTTCCCAAATAAGTTCCTCGTATGTCCCTAAACATGTCCTTCTTCCGTTCCCAGTTAAGTGCCCCTTCCCCCCTTACCTTGCCCTTCTTCCGGCCCTGCTGCTGCTGCCCGCCCAGCGACGCCCATTATGGAAATAACTCTCAGCACCCTTCAGTCCTTGCGACCGAGAGTCCCAGCCGGAGCGTGGAACCCAGATAACCACCGAACTGAGACCAGACCTGGACATTCTGACCATAACACCAAATGGAAAAAGAGACCAGCTCTACACTTCGCCGAACTGTCCATCCACTGTAACCAGCTAAGTAGTCCAAGAGCATGACACCCCTGGAAAAATGAGCCAAACTGAGTACCTAAGTAGGCTCGTGAGGCTGGGATTCCCCATCTCTACGCCAGTTGGGATCGGCAGCGCCTCCTCTGAGCGTCGTCTGGGCCTTTCAGCAGCAGCGGGCAATGGCATCCCACGACCCCCACCTTTCAATAAAGAGCTGCTTCCAAATAAAGGCTTCGGCCCTGCTTCTTCATTTACAACACAGAGTAAAACTGCAAACTATGAATTTCTTTTCATCCCTACAGTCCCTCCAGAGCAGTGTTATGGGTTATGCTGCACACTTGGGGTACTACTTTTAAAGGCAGGCTGCTGAAAGATAAAATTCTTTTCATCTCTTTTTCTATTAAATGTCTCTGTCCGTATCTCCAGTCCCAAAACAGAGAGATCCATCCCTTCAAGGCAAAAGATCCTTTTCTCAAGCACTTTAACCTCCCCAAGTATTTTTTCACAGTTTAAAGGAATTTCAGTGTAGTCACAGTCCCCTCATAGCTCACACAAAAAAAGGTTTTCAGCTACTTGTCAGTGGCATCTTTTCAATCTCTTCCCATTTGGAAACTTAATCTTCATTTCACTGACTTCAGTAGACTCCTTGCTTTATTCTTCTCATTCAGGGGAGCTCAGGAGATCTAGAATCTTATCCAGGCATTAAAAGAGTTAAAATTGCATCTAGAAGGTGAAGAAGGTGGGCCAGGCCATGCTGGAAAAACGTGGCCACAAGGGCCACGTGGAGAAGACCGGACAAAGGCTCCAAAACTCAGCTGCGCCTCCCCACGCCAAGCGGTCAGCTGGAGGCTTCTCTCCCTCTCCTGGCTGCTTCTAAAAACGGCGGCAAAAGCCCAGCCAAGTCGTGGCCACACTGGGAGGGACCAGGACCTCAGCAAAGGCCTCCCCACACCTGGCCACCAGAGTTCCCCAGCCGAGAAAAGGGGGAGGGGAGGGGGCTCTGGTGGCTCCCCCATCCCCCCGCCCAGCCAAGCCGCATGGGGAAAGAGACTGGGCCAGGCCGTGCCAAGCCAAGGCCGGGTCGGGCCGAGCCGAGGCCCCGCTGAGCCAGGGCCAGGGCCAGGGCCCCCACCGAGCCAGGGCTCCACCGAGCCAGGGCCGGGGCCCCGCTGGTTGCTGCTTGCCTCCCCGGCCAGAAAACAAAAGAGACCGAGTTAACTTTACCAATGTGATTTATGAAAGCAAAATTAACTTTTTAATTGGTTTCTTGGGCTCTCAACTACTAAATCAGCCTTCTGATTGGTCTCTGAAGCTCACAGAGGAAGTTCCAAGGGAGGGGACAGCCCTCCTGTTTCGGGGCCCTGTGCTGCTCTTCTCAGGTGGCTCCTTACCACCCCCCCCCCGCCCCCGCCATGTGGAACCAGCACACCCAGCCCTATGAAGTCTCCTAGATTTTGGATTAACTGAGACCAGAATTCTTGCACAATAGGACACAAAACACAGAACAATATAGGAGAGGGAAAATTGAAACTGTCCATATTCTTTCCTGTTTGCAGGCAGGTGATACTAAACACAAGAAGAATAGTGGGGGGAAAGGACAGTGGAGGTAAAGGACCCTAATTTGTGTTGTTTTCAGGGCAAATCAAGGAGGTATGCTTATTACTGCAGCAAACAAACATGGGTTTCCTTGCAATTTTCTGGAAGATACAATTTGTCTCAATTCTCTTTCTACCAGGGTGGAAGCCAAGGCAGGTCTGGCTCGAGACAAGTCCAGTACTTGTCTGGGAGAAGAGTGTGCTTGAAACAGCAAGAAATTTCTACCCTGCTACCTCTTTTGCCTACAACAATCCTGAAAGAGATAGGACTGTAAAAGCTGCAGGGATCAGGCCTAGACACTTCCAGCTACAGTTAACAAACCCCAGCCCTTCCCTCAGGCATCCCAGGATGGCTACCTTTCCCTCTTCCCTTCTCAGCCCTGTCTCTGTTGCAGCAGGTGGAACATAAACCCAGCACTGCTGTGTGTTCAGTGTTGCTGCAATGAGCTGCTAACTTCAGTTCTCCATCCCAAGGCTTTCACGCAGCATTTTACACACTGTCCTCATGCAACACAGCTGTTTTCCTTTCCTTTCCTTTCCTAACGAGGCTGCAATCCCTTCTGCCTGGATCTCAGCTGCACTACTGCTTAGCTCTCTGCAGAATCATGTTTGTGCCTTGTCTGAGTGGAAACTGCTGAGGAGCAGGGATGCATGTCCTGCACTGCGGGATAATCACCAGTAGTTGCAGGGGCTTACTGTGGCTCTAGCTTCTGTATTTTAGAAGTTGCATAAAGACTGGAATATTAGAGTATCAGACCAGGCTCTCTGAGTCACAACAGACCAATAAAGCTCATAAAGATCTCAGACTAGTTTAGAGGACAGTTTGATGAATATGCGTACAAAGCAACAAAAAACTTTCAATGAAATAAACTTAACAGTACCACAGCTGGCTCTTGTAAAATCATTCTGAAATACTCAGAAAAGCTGAGAACCATAAAACAATTCAGCAGCTAGGCCATAGGATCAAAAAAAACCCAAACAAGCCAAAGAATATCAACAATGTCTGATGTGGTTTGATTGTGATTGTGTATCAAATGCTTTTGTGTGATTATGAAGCATCACATTTTGTGAAGAAACTTGCCATGAAACTACCTTAGAGAACTTTAAAGCTGTTTTGTAAAAGAAAACTCTCAAGCTTAAGTGGTATTTGTTTGGGTGGGGTTGTCTAAGGAAAGAACAGAAATATGGTAACCTGGATGATAACAGTGAAAGCCAGGTCACTGGTGCAATTCATTGCTTAGAGGTACAAAAGGACAGCACCAAGATGTCTTCATTGAATTGGTTTAATTTTTATCTTCATTAGAGTTATTTTCACCCCTTTGTGCAAATATTTACTATTTAGTAAAGATGCAAAACACAGGTCTGAGTGCTCACTCCCATTGTCAGAGGCCATGTGCCCCAGCTGGGTAACTGCAGGAGCCCCTGGGACTGGTTTCTGCAGCACTGGCAATAATTACAAGTGTCTTTGGAATTACAAATAATCTTATCTTACTTTATAGATAGACATGTCATGAAACAGTAGTAACATATTTCTGGGTAATTTTTTCTTCTTCATATATTTTAATATACTTAAAAGATACTTTTTAAAAGGATCAATCTCCAGAATAATTATTTTAACCCCAACTGTTATGTAC
>WBND01001688.1:28266-57466 GCA_013398595.1 Tychaedon coryphoeus
TTCTCTACTTCAAGAAAGGAGTTTCTGCCTTTTTTGGCAGGCACCTGTCCCAGAAACCAGGACAACGTCTTTGTTCTATAACAAGAAAAGCAAAAGATAAAGGCCTTTCTAGAACAAAAACATTTGAAGGCTAGAGAAATGCTGTTATTATGCATGAAAAGCATGTTGCACTTGAAGCTGAGAGACTTTCCTGTCCTGAAAAAGCACCAGCTCAATCACCAAACAGATCAAAAGCAGCCATTTGCTCGAAGTACTGGGCTGCTTCTATAAAATTGTCACACATCAGTGATGTTGCAATTTCCATACCTTCAGTCTTGAACACTCAGCAGTGACCTGATGATCCACTAGGACAGCTGAAGAATGGATTATTGTTTGTCCATAAAATATAGCAACCATGTCCACAGATATTCAGTGCACAGAAGTGATTTTAAAATCTTTTATTTGGTCAGCAGTAAAGTTCTTGTTGGGATGTACATGGTGCCCACAGCTTTCTGTAATCTTCCAAGTACAATGTTGCCTTTGCTCACAAATTAAGTCGTGTGTTGGTAGATTAAAGTATTTGTCATTCTCCAGTGTTTCATTTTTTATGAACCTCAGAGAGGTTCCCAGTCAAGCTTCTTAACAATCAGCTGCAGAAATCTTGCAGCTTCATTTTAAAACTCCAGGTTGTCCTTTGTCCAAAACTTTCTTGCAACAAGCCAAGATTACTGTTCATTATAATAAGGGCCAGCAATCAACTGGCCAAGAACAGGAACCTAAGTACATGGGAGTTGAAATGATTACCCACAAAGCAAAGGAGAGGTTCTTTGTACAGCTGGAGATAAAAGTTGTTGAAGAAGAGTGTGGGGAGAATGTTCAGCTATTTTCTTCCGTGCTATGTGCAGCTGTTTGAGTGAACAGAGTGGGGTCCAAAGACAGCGCATTAACCATTGCAACAGGCACAAACCCACTGGGGCAGAGAGGAAAAGTTACATAAGGTGGATAGATACTGCCACAGTGAGTGTGACCACAGAAAAAAACACACATTTCTAATATTTTCACATCATTTAAGAGAGAAAAGGCAAAAAAAAGATAAGCATGGTGGGGGCAAAAAACTGGAAAAGGTTATTTGCAAAGGAAAGAGATTGTTGCCCAGTAACAGATGTCCAGTCCACATACCTGCTCCAGAACTGCTGCAACACCATCCTAATTGAAAATGTGTCTTCCAGAATGTCATGCAGTTTTGTATGTCATTAGCTCCAAGGAAAAACATATTTAATAAATTCAAATGTTCATGTCTCCACAATGTTGGCTGTATCCGAAAGCTATTGCACCTTTGCCCTGAACAGAATTATTCAGGCACTTGGCTGACAGCCATCAATAGATGAAACAGTTCTGATTTGGTAGATTTTTTTCTCCCAGTTTAGCAGATATTGTTGAAAAAGCTCAGTTCTCTCAGCCTGCTATTGAAATTCGAAGCCAGGGTAATTCTTTTCTAGACATACTAGTCTCAGCTGTCTGGGTTTTGAATTATTGACTGTCCAAATCCTCGTTATGGTGTCAGCCTTGTAGAAGCACCAAGAGCTCAGCATCCACAATGTTGGGCATGAGCCATTTCATACATGTTATACACACACATTGCTCCCCTGAAGGAAGTGCCAGTGGAAAACCACTGGTTCTTCTGCTCTTGTCCTTCAGTGTGTCACTCTTCTACTCTCTTACCACATCACAAAATTAAATACAAGTTTCAAAACATGTCTGACAACTTTATGAGGTTTCTGTAATCTCTCATGTTCAATAATTTGTCTTTCAGTTCAGTAATTGTCTTTTCACTTGCCTGTAGGATACTTGACTTAATTTGTTCCTAAAGACTCCAGTCCTCCTTACTGTACGGAAAAAAATTATTGTGCTATTGAATGCCTTTCTTTTTCCAGCAAAAAAAAATACTCCTCTGCCTAATGAATTCCATTAGGTCTTTGATTTATATAAAAATAATAAACAGAACAAACTGATGCTGAAAAAACTCAACATTCTCAATTTCAAGTCACAGGGCATGTGAAAACTTTGATACAAATGTGTTTTTATGCCTAACTTCTGCTCAAGAAAATAAATTTATTATTTTAATGCTGTTACGTCTGGTGCAGATTGAACTATGAGAAGCTGATACCACCAAAGCACAAGCAGAGGGACAGGGCAGGAAAAAACTGCAGCAGGCCCACAGCTGCAGGTGTACAAACTGCACTAGAGGGTGCCTCTATGGAGGAAAGGCAACAAAGGTTTAAGCTTTTTTTTGTCTGCCTCTAGATGCTCACAGAACTCTCACAGTAACACATATTTTCCTTTAGTTTTTAGACCTTAAGGCTTTAATTTTTACAATTTTAAAAGTCTAAGTTTAACAACTTACTAAATGTTGGATTTTCAGGTTATTATTATATTATTATATACATTATGTATACAGCAATGAGACGGAGCTGCAGGTACAGCGGTCTTAGAGCTTTTATTTCATCAGCATCATCAGCCTCATTTTACAGAGTGAGACACGGGAGATGGTGAAAGCCCTTGCTGTGACAACCACAGCCAAAATTCTCTTCATTATAAAGTCTTTCAACAACTTTCTAAGCCAACAGAATAATTTTAAAAGCTGACAAGTGTTTGCTTTAGCCAATTATTGAAGCTGCACGTACATCTTGCTTTGAACAGTGTTGTAATTTGATAAAATGAGATAAAAGGAATGAATCAACTTACCTCCCCAACTCCCTCCTACCCTGGTCCCTTGTCTTCCTGCCCATCTCCTTCCGCCCCTGACTTTCCAGACCCCCTGACCTTCCTGTGTTGGACCCTGGGTCAAGTGTCCTCACCCCATTGGCCATCAGCCAAGTCCCCTCCCACTCCCTTCTCCTGAATACCCTGGTCCCTGGAGAGCGACCTTCTCTTTCCGCCATACCACCGCATGGAATAAGCTGAGACCTGGAAGGAGCCTCTCTTGTTTCTCTTCCTATTCATGCTGGACACCTGTCCCATCTTAAGTAATTTAGGTTAGGGACACAGTGTAATTTCTGCAGAACAGTGCTTGCTTGTCATAGCTTAAAAACAATGGATAAAGGTTCATTATTAAACTTACACCAAGCCCTATCTCTGCGCAGCTCATAGCCTTATTGTTTCTTGTCCTTGCATCTTTAGCATTCTTGCATTCTTCCATTCTGAGATTTGCTTTCATATAGCTTTCTGAGTGTTTTCTATCTTTTCTATTTCCCACATTTCCCCCTCTTGCTTCATCCACAAAGAAATCCTTTTAATAGCTTTCTCAAGTATAAACTACCTTGCATTACATAGTTCCACTACAGAGAATTTTTCTTTATCTAGCAAAACAGCATTAGCAGCCTTCTACATAAAGCTATATTAATAAACTCTAAAGTCTTTCATTACTTAATATATTGCATTTTGCTTGTCTAAGGCACCTTTTTGATGCTTTAAACAACAGTAGTTTTAATGTTTCAAAAGATCTGATTGATTCCAAGGACGTAAGTCAAATCCAGTAGTAAGTACTATTTCTTGGTTTGTTAAGTCTCATCTATTTCAAGGCCTTGAATTAAAGCCTTTGTCAATGTTAACAAGTGCATACATTACCTTGGGATTAGCAGACAACTGCACAAGACCCTGTGACTTTTCAGAAAAATTTTGAGAATGCTTTGTAATTTCATTTCTTGCATCTCTTTCTTGGATGACAAAAGCTCCTTTGATGGTTTTGTCCATCATCTGTCGCACACACCGAAGTATACAAGGCACTACTACTAATATTACCACCACAACAATCAATACATATAAACCTATCTTGCAAAGCTCCTTTAACCAAGGTGCAAAGCTCCATCCCTCAAACAAGTCATCTATCCATGATTCATCATTTCGATTTGAGATGTTAAATCTTTCAGCTTTTGTATACTTCAATGGATAGATTTGGAGTGATCAGAAAGATTAATGCAACGCAGTCCTTCAAATTCCTCACAACCATGTCCTTGTGCCAGTAATAGAAAATGAATTGCTGTGCTATTTTGTAGGGTGGCATGTCTAACACTGCTGACATCTGTCAGCATATCACTGATTGCGATGGATGTGGCATTGGTTTGTTTACTCAGCCGACATCCAACCCGATCTAATTGTTTCAATGCCATTGCTGAAGCAAGCTGGGGTAATAACAAACCCGCTGAAACCTTTTTTGCAGCTTTCCAGGGCATTAAATCACTCATACAATTTTCTTAGGCAAATATTTTTCCCCTGTGTTTCTTCTTAATGACTGCATTAGCACTAGGTGCTATCACAGTGAGCTTTCCAATGCTACATGGACCACCTTCAAGGTGTGATGGAACATCTTGCAAAACCGTATTTCCACAAATGAACCAATATCCTTTTGGTAGTTGTCGTGGGTGTTGGTCAACCCCAGAAAGTCCATCAAACTACTTGAATAATTACACCAAAAACTTGAGTTTCTCTATGCGAAGTAATGGGGAGTAACACTGTGCTTTGGAGGATCACTTTCTTGCCAGTCTCTAGCTGAAAATATAAGGCAGAAATTCATTGTTAAAGAACCAAGGATCTCTAATTCTTGGGGTTTGGATAATGCCTTGAGAAGTTCTTTGGTCCAAATGTCCCAATCACTCGCAGGATTGCTTCCACTGGCAACCTTACCTGGGTTACTATTAAGTTGGTTTTTGGTCAGAGGATCATAATATATAGGTTTCTTTGGTTTAGTTCGATTTTCTGGCTAATGCACAGATAAATGTTATAGTTTAGATTTGCTAATTTTAATATACTATTTTTTTTGTTGTGAGATAGAATTAGGAGCAAAAGCAAGGCAGGTTTAAAACTTTAAAGGGTGCAAAGAAAAACTTCATTAACAACACAAAGAAAATAATAAATTCAGAATAAAACCTTTAGACCACCCTCTCCTTCTCCCTCTTACACTTCCTTAACAAAAACATATGGAAACAATTTAGTCAGTTAGTAATGTAAATAATTTTTTTAGTTCACTTTAGAGACAGAAGTTTCTTTTTTGTTTGTCTATAGGTTTTTTTTCACAAGAAGAAGTAAACAGTTGTTTTGTGGCTTTACTTTTCACTAACTTTTCTTATTTTCACAGCTTTTCTGAAATATGTTTATGGGCTTTTTTATGGGGTATTTACTTTTAAGAATGTGCTGTTCAAAAGCAAAAGTTCTTTTCATCTCTCATTTTTCTGTTTATACTTCATCCTTAGGACAGAGATCCTCTTTCTTTTTTCAGGTCAAAGGATCTTTCAAACACTTTAAGCCCCCCATTGTTTTGCTAGGATCTTAGCAATGAGCCTTTCTTCTCCCTAGCTATTGTGAGAGTCCATCTGAAAGCCTCTTGTTTGTTCTGCCCAATGACCCTCGCCTGAGGCCTGAGAAAACCCTCAAACTATGAAAGACACCCTCAAACTAAAGACCCCTGAGATCTCCCCAGACAGCAACGGACATCTATTGGCTGGTTCCACGAGGATCGTCTGCCTATCTTGGTAGCTATAATCCCAACCCCTCTATCTCTCTCTCTCTCTCTCTCTCTCTCTCTCTTTTATTTCCTGTCCCTCTATCGCATTTGGTTGGCACTAAATAAAGGTGCATTTTTGCAAAAGTAAACTGGTTTTGTCCCCTGCTGTGTCTTTTGTGCTTTGAGATCCCTAAAAGAACCTATCAGGACTCCTCATGTAGTGTGGACCCTGACAGCTTATCAGGGCCTCTGATTGAAACTGGGGCCCGGCAGTCTCCCAAATCCACCCCTGCCCAGCCCGGGCCGCATAGGAAGAGGCCCGGGCTAGTCAGTATTACCTTGTGTAAGGCCGGAAACAAAAGAGTATTCTCGGAGTTTTACTTGATTCAAAATATGGATTCACAGAAGGGAACTAACTTCTTCAATTAGTTTCCCAAGCTGTCAGCAACTAAACCAGCCTCCAATTAATCCCATCAACTCACAGAAAAAGTTCTCAGAAAAAAACTTCCAAGTGTGCCCCACCCCAAGTGCCTCCAATGCACAATCAAGTATCAGCCACACTGACACACTGACTAAACAGGTTGAAAAAGGCTTTTCTGGGTTTAAATGGGACAGGCATATGGTGCCTGAACCTGCTGCCTTGGCTAAAGCAACACGAACATTTGTTTTCAATTGTCTCACAGGCAAATCTGCACTGCATGAAACAAGCAACACTAGCAAGCATCCGTGTAGTACTCGATTTTGCTCTGTACCTTTTGTGAGCTATTTTTTGGCAAAAGACTTCTCCATAAATTTCAACTCCCAAATTTGTTCAATGGTTAGTCAATTGTTGTAAAAAAGGGGTAATTATACCTTCACCAATTTAATGGGGGTGTTTTTAACTCTCTAAAGTAACACAAAGGATACCAAGCTTTTCCCAAAAGAGCTCTACAAAACCAATGATTTCCACACTTTTTTCATTAATATAAGAATCAAGGTTTGCAGGTTCCTCAGGTAAACAAGGAAAGTTAGGCATGACTTGTAGTTTCTCTGTTCGGCTCAAGTCTGCATGCTTGTTTTTCTGCTTTTGGGATTGTCAGCATGTTCTTGTGTGTGATACGGTTTGACATTCTTCGCTGGAACCCACTTAGGACCTGCACCTGTAGAAGCACAAGCATACTCTTGCCTCAGGTTATTAGTTGAAAAAGACCTTTAATTTGTCCTGTCTCAGGGTTTCTAATTGAAACAGGGGGGTTTTCTTTCAATTTTTGTGTTATTTGAAAAATGTTGAAAATTTGGTGGATTGGTTTCTGTTAAAGAGCTATTTAAAAAATTAAAAACATATAGAGCTTTGCTCAACCTCATCTGTTGTGTCGCCTCTACTCCCCCCTTCTGTTGGTCTAGAGTGCTTTTTAGGGTATGATGTGTCCTTTCAATAATTGCCTGACTTGTAGGGGAGTAGGGAATACCAAAAGTGTGGTGAACACTCCATTCCATTAAAAATGTGGCCAATTTTTGGCCTGTATATGCAGGGCCATTGTCTGTTTTACTTTTTGGGGTATACCTAGTGAAGAAATTGCTTGCAAAAAATGTTGAGAGGCATGATTGGCTGTTTCTCCTATGTGGACAGTGGCAAAGACTGTGCCTGAGAAAGTGTCCACTGACACATGAAAGTTTTTTAACTTCCCAAAGGAAGGCTACTTAGTGATATCTGTTTGCCATAATTGCAGGCTTTGCAAACCCTGCAGGCTGACAGCTCCTGTAGAGACAGGAGGTTGCACAAGCTCACAGTCAGGGCAAGTATTAATGATAGCTTTCGCTTGACTTTTAGAAATGTGAAACATTTGCACAAGTGCTTGTATGTTCTGATGAAAAGAGGCATAACTTAGTTTTGCTTGTTCAAAAATATTTGGCAAGGTGTTTGAGACAACCATTGTCAGTTTGTCTGCTCTTGCATTTTATTTTGCCGGAAATCCTGGAAGTGAAGAATGAGCTGTAATGTGGGAAACAGAATATGGGTTAGTTCTCTGTTGCAAAATAGTATGAAGACTTGAAAGCCAATGATACAGAGTATCATTACCAACATCCTTTAAAACTGATCCCTCTATTCTTTTGATTACATTGGCAACATAAGCAGACTCTGTAATTAAATTAAAAGGTTCTGAAAAAAGCTGGAAGGCTCTGACCACTGTGGCCAGTTCAGTAATTTGAGGGAAACCCTTTACTGTTTGAATATCTGATTCGCATATTTTAGTTGTCTGGTTTAGCCATTCTACTACTGATTTGTGGGTTTTCCCAGATCCATCAGCAAAGAGAGCTATAGCACTTAAAGGCTCTTCACTTAGCATGGGTTTTTCTCTAAATCTCGATTTTGCTTGTAGCAACTTGTTGCCTGGATAGTGAATAGAACAAACACCTGAAAAATTTAACAATGCCTTTTGTAAATCATCTGAATTTCGCAATACCCAATTAAGATAATCTTTTTTCACAGGTAAATAAATAATTGCAAAGTCTTAGCCTGTTAAGGTTAACAGTCTCGTTCTGGCTTTGATTAGAATCTGCACTATCATTTTCATAATTGTACAAATTGTCCTTGAGGACTTGTAAGGAAGAAAAAAACACTCCATTATTAACAAAGGATTTTTTTCAGAAGAGTGCCATTGAAAAATGAGACAAAGTTGCATACTTTTCTCCCAATACTGCAAGGGCTTTTCTGGAAAATAATGATGTGCTTGAATTTTCTGGAAAGCTTCTCTGATTTTTTCAAGGGCTGTTTGTGCTTCAGGTGTTAAAGTTCTAGGAGCTTTGATGTTGCATAGGGGCAAGCTCATCATTGATAATTCTCAAAACAGGCCTGACCAAATTAATTTCTCC
Organism: Tychaedon coryphoeus; assembly: GCA_013398595.1. Classification (NCBI taxonomy): domain Eukaryota; kingdom Metazoa; phylum Chordata; class Aves; order Passeriformes; family Muscicapidae; genus Tychaedon; species Tychaedon coryphoeus. The sequence goes on from WBND01001688.1 coordinate 36,599, forward strand.
TAACAGCTGTTGTAAATCTCGCAAGCTATTGACTCTAGTCTGAAGTTGTATCTTCTGCAACTTGATGATCTGTTCTATCATCCTTCATCCCAGATATCTCCAGGGTGGGATCTCTTGTATTTTTGATCTAGAAATTTCCCATCTGGCTTTTTTTACTTCAGCAGCAACATTATCATGAGTTTGTTCCATCTCTGTCTGCAATGAGCAAATTGTCCATGTAGTGTAGAATTATGGATCATGGGTGCTTTTGTCGAGCTGGAGATAGAGTTTGTGCAATAAAGTATTTGCAAATACTGGGAGAATTTTTCATCCCTTGGGGGTAGAAACTTCCAGTGATATCTTTGCAGTAGTTGTCCTCTATTGATAGCTGGAACTGAAAAGGCAAACCTCGGGGCATCCTCTGGATGGAGTGAAATGTTGAAAAAAGTGTCTTTAAATCGATGATAACAAGGGGCTAATCTCTTGGAAGTCCAGGGAAGTCCAGGTTGCAGGGATCTTATGTCCTCCATTACTTCATTGATCGTCCTCAGGACAAATACTGGTGAATTTCAGGGACTATTTGTGGGTGTGATGAGATTTAATTAAACTGGATTTAATTAAAAGTCTAAAAGTAACAATTTACTGAGTTATTAACATGCTATGCAAGTGAGCATTCAGAATGAACAGGGCTGACAGAAATTACAAGCTCTACTGTCGGTTGTTCACTGTTGTCCTTTTTAAGAGTTCTCATGAGAATTAACTCTTCCACGATCCGCTTTAATTAGGTCTGCCTGGTTTGGATGCTAGCAAATGCAAGAGAAACATCGGAGGAGCTAGAAATTCAGGATGTGGCAGCTCAGCACCATCAATTAGTCATCTTCCTCTCATGAGGGCACTGCAGAAAAATCTCTACTCATGCAAGGTTTTCATGTGGTGTTGTGGTTTAATCACATGTGCTCCTGTCTCCATACAGTGCTAGAAGAACAGGCTCAGGGACATGAATAATCACCTCTTTCATAGTATATTTCAGAATGGAAGCCTGTCAAAGCTGTTATACAAAACAGTGAGTTCCCAAGGCAACTGACAGTATGTACAAGTGACTCTTCGCAACTCACCAGATCCTCAACTCCTCTTAAAATACACTCAGTGCTGTCAAAATTAGCTATTTACCAAGGCCAAGGAACACCTCTTCCAATTTCACCCGTCTCTGCAGCAAATGTAAGCGCATAGCAGTAAAATTAGCAACTTTCTTGAGACTTGTGACCTGCAAAAAATCTTTGAGCATTTTGCTCACTAGAGACCAGACATTTTGGAATAAACACAGAATAAGAAGTAATTTAATTAAGGTCAAGTAAGAATCTGCACATCAAGAAAAATGAAAAGGTTGAGGCATAGCTGGAACTTTATGAGGAAATCTTCATGAAAAGGAGTTTAACTAAAAAAATTGTTAAAATTTTGAACCACAAAAGGGTAATGCCATGACTGTGGGTTCCTTTCTTACAGAAATTACATGTTCCTTAAAAGCTTGGAACCAGACAGTTCTGCATAGTTTGTGACTTGGGACTGAATGTCTTCTGGCAAAGAGCAAGCACAAAACTTTCCATTTCTCTCTAGTCTTTACAATAGAGGTACTTTTTCCTCTTAAACCTGTGACTTGACCAAAATAAATTGTGCCTACAGGAAAGCGAGGAGCTGCAGCGAGTGGATTTCAGGCAGGCAACTATTCCCATCATGTCAGGATCTGCAGGGGCTGCTCCCAGAACTGCAGTGTCAACACAAAAGGACAATGAAATAATAAACTTAAGAATGCCTATGTGCTTCTTATGTGTGTTGCCTGATAGCACCTTGTCTGTTCCAAAGGGATGAACATGGTCACCCGCCTCTCATAAAGAGCAGGAGTAACCTGTGAGCAAACTGGTGTTTGCAAACACAGATCATCTCCTTAGTTGGCTTCCTGCCAACTGTTTTCCTCTTCTAACAGGAGACACCTCAATGGGCTACAAATGCAGTACATGAAAGAAGAATGCAGTATAATAAACATATTTTCTGTAAAATTCTTATGATGGACTACCTACATTCCTGTGTCTTATTAAATTTAGTTCCTTCTGGTTTACATTGTGGTGTCATTTCAATCATTCAGCAGTGCAGCCTCCCAATAAAGGCATTCAGTGGGAAGTGCAGGAAAAGCAACTATACTTCCATGTACATTGACAATAGCCACTGCTAAGGGAACTGCCCTGGACACGCCAGGCAGCACTACAACTACAGAGAAGGGAGGAGACAGAATAGTAGGGATTTCATCTGTTTCTGTAGTGTGCATTCAAAAGAAGCTGCATCATTTTTTGTAACCTCACAATAAAGACAGGCAACCTTTCAATTTTGTTTCCTGTTTTTCACAAAGTTGGCAAAGAAAACAAAAACTAATTTATTTCTAGAAAATACTCAGAGGGCTACTATGGTCTAAAATCTATTTCAGTATTAAGAAATGGTAATTCAAGAAAATTCACTAATCATTATACTAAATGGCAGATCGAAGTGTGGACACACGGTCCTACAGCGGTTTATTTCAAGGAAACACAGAAATCCCAATGATGCAAATTGAACTTCTATTTTAACTTTGTTATGGCTATAATTTCATTTTATCTTCTTTAATTTCAAAAATAAGAAAAATAATTCCTGGAGGTTACCGTCATGGATGAGGACATGCGTATTACTGGCCTGCCCAGAAGTAAATCAAAAGGCAACTATATCTCAGTCAACAAGACTTGGCTTTAATAAATATCTTCCTCTGAGCTCAAATTACTCCATTAAATCTCCCATAACAAAAAAAAAGAATATAAAAAAAACCCAACGGTATTTTTGTTCTGACTCAGTACAAAATTAGCTCTCTGGGAGACTCCCCAGCAGCTTAGAATTTCATGTTTTTAGGATTCTTCTCTTATCTTTCCAAACAAAACACAGAGTACTTGCTCTCAGTTACAAACATTCTCTTCATGTTTTAGCTGAGCAATTTGGGCTCATTGTTAAGGGCTAAAAAAGCTGGGACCCCAGTGTTCCAACTACCATTGGAGCAGCTGTAACCTTCCATCAGTAGAACGCTGTGACTGAGCAGGGACACAGACAACAGCACTATACAGGCAGAGTGGTCTGGCTGAGGTTAAAGACAAACATTTTATGTGGCTTCTCGTGCAGTTAGGAGTTAGAGGAGCAGATCACAGGGCTGCTATGCATTTCCACAGACTCAAAAAATAGTTAGGGTTGGGAGGGACCTCTGGAGATCATCCAGTCCTACCCCCCTTCCAGGCCAGGGTCATCTAGAGCAGGTGAGACAGGAATGCATCCAGTTGCGTTTGGAAGGTTTTGAATTTTGCAACTTGAAGAGTATTTGTAAACAGTGCTGAGGTTTGCTGAAGCTGCCAGGGCAAGGGTGATTCTAGCCCCCAGCTGCTACGGGAGAACAGATAGCTCCAAGGACTCCCGAAGCAGAGTGCCAGCTACACAGCTAGTAAGTGCTGGGGATTGAGTTTTTGTTTCTTTTTACTGTGTGAGTTTGGAGAATTTTTCCCATTGTGATGCGGGCGGGTAGGGTGGAGTGGAGCTTCCCAAGCGGCATGCGGGCTTCCGGGGTGGGGAGGGCACTCGTGTTTCCGGCGGATTCGGTGCAGGAGGGACCCCCGTCTGCTCGCATGTGGTGAGGAGCCAGGAGAGCGGACCCCGCTGCAATCAGCTGTCCTGCATCCGCTCTGTTACCTCGGAGGGGCTGCTGATTACCAGAGACTAACCGGTGAGCGAGGAGCTGCCCCTTCTAGCCTGTTTCCACCTGGGACACAGGACAGCCGCTGCTGCCCGCTCTCCCGCAGCTGGGCCGGCGCTATTGCGTGTGCTATACCACCAGGAGCAAACACAGACTGCGTGCGTCCGGGACTGAAGAAAGGACTGGAACTGGGTTATTTCATCTGTTTTTGTTGGTAATTTTAATAACTGCTGTTGTTTTCTGCTTGTGCGGTTAGATATATTAGTAAAGAGCTGTTATTTCTACCCTTATCTCTGCCTTAGAGTCCTTGATTTCAAATTCTCTACTTCAAGAAAGGAGTTTCTGCCTTTTTTGGCAGGCACCTGTCCCAGAAACCAGGACAGTAAGAGACAGAGACTCCAGGACTTGCCGTAGAGGTTCCGAAGGTAGTTTATTTCTCCGAAGGGGTTCCACTAGCAAAATCCGGTTACATAGCATAGCAAGGGGTCTTTATAGGTTTCAAAGGGATTGAAATTCTAACCAGTAAAATTATGAGTTAAGAAACTATCCAATTACTTTAAGATTCTAGGTAAGAAAAAGACCAATCATCTAGTAAAGTTAAAAACCAATAGAAATCCTAAACGATAACAGGGGTTTTGGCAGGGAGGGGGCACATCCTTCATGAAAGGTTCCATTGTCTCAGGGCACAAAATCCCAAGGGCCTTTTTCAGGCACCGTTGTATCATCCACAGTTTGATCTTTGCTTAATGAATTGGGAATGAAGCAGATCTCCAGAGGAAATAAATTTTATTCAATATCAGAGCAAAACATCCCTGCAAATATTTAGAAAAGAAGTTATTGAAAGCTGCTCAGTTTACTTCTAGAGTTTCTGCCCAGAACCCTCCTTCCATCCTGTTTTTCACTGCTCTCAGGATTCAGATGAATAAAACAAAATTAGAACTGCTGGATGCTACTTCAGACCTCTTGGAGTGATAAAAATCATATCCAGAATCTGCATCATTTTTATGACACCTGGTGAGATGTTGCCACCTTCTTACAAGAAAAAGCACTGATTTCATTCTGAGGGTGCAAGAGCATAAGTCAGTAGTTTCATGGCATCCTACACAAATAACTCAAAGAAAACATACTTAACACTCAGAAATCAGAATTATTGCCTTCCAGAAAGACACTCCTTCTTTCTCACTACAAATTATATGTTTTTACACAAGAAGAGAAATAGGCAGAAATACTGGGTATTATTTATTTCTGAACTTGAGAATAGCATGGTAATAAAAATTCAAAATTATTTCATTCTCATTAAAATTAAGAAATTTTTTTTTCTTGCAAGAGAGACTTCCAAATGAAAAAAACAAGTAAATTTTTACCGCACTTTTCTGTGTCATATGTGAAATACATTCTAGAAGTTTAAGTTTTTACACTTTGTCCTGTAAAGGCATCAAATTTTCATAGGTCATTGGCTGTCACAGAATGAAAGTTGTACAAAACTAGAAACAGTTTCTTTTCTTCAACAAATGTGAGTTAAGGCCATCCTAATCCTTCCAGATCTAAAAGGACTTGGTGAAATTCTAGTTTTCTACACATAGAAAGTGATTCTGCTGGAAAGGCTGGATGCCTCTAGGTTTCCTTTAGCAGAAGAACCCTCTCTCCAAAGCCTGGCGATAGGAGGAAGGCAGCTCCGGCAGCATCACTTGTTGAGTTATCCAAAGATCTTGGCAAGGTCTTCAGCAAAGTGAAAAAAAAACCCAAAAAATAGATGTTACTAAAAAAATCAAAGGGAAGAGCACATAAAATGACTTCCACTTGTCTTAATACAACATGTCAATCTGCAAAATGCCTCACACCTCTTTAGACTTCACTCTTACATCATCTCTCTTAAAGCCTATGTTCAATTGCTTTCCAAATTTATTTTCTCCCAGCTTTCATTTGTCCTGAATGTAACTGATGGTGTATCCAGCAATTCCTCTCACACACCACAAATAAAAAGCTTCTTTCCATGAGAATGTCAGCCTGTGAGACTTCAAACCTAGTTTGACATGAAAAATCAACGAAAATGAAAATTTGAATCAATGAATCAATGAAAATTTGACTGTAAAACCTGTCTCTCTTGTCCAGAAATGTTAACACTAACTTGGATTGTGCTTGTGTGTACTTTCAAACGTCACTGAAAGATTACTGGGGAGTATCCATAGCCTCATTAATTTGATTCAGCTAAGGAAGCACCAGGCACTTCCTCCTTTATCTCTAGCAATAGCAAGAAAGCTGACAAAAATTTTTACATTGAGAATTCTGATGTTGTGGTGTGTTTCAGCAATATTTAACATTTTCTCTCTGAAGTACAAATTGCTGTTCTGTGCTGACCAACCACAGACTTGAAAGTTCTCTCACACAGGTAGAAAATAACTGTTCCATTTTTTCCATTAACACAGAAGCTCCCAGCACTACTGTAAACTGAAAAGGTCGCAAGACTGACCTGTATATTTTTCTCTCCAAGTCTCCCATTCTTCTTGCATATTATTTATTCTTTGAGATATGAGCAAAACAGCTCCCAGTTTTGAGGCAAAAAAACCACTGTCACTTCCAAAATTGTACTTCCAGCACGTGGAAGTGAGGACCTGGGACTGTCCTGTTCCTACTGCTGCAGATCATTCCTGTCTCTGCAGACCACCTGCCATGGCCTTGGGAGCAGATCAACCCTGGCTTGGGAAACAGCCACAGCTCACTTTCTGCTAAGCCACCCCCAAAACTTCTTTGAGTAAGCGTGGGTAGAAAACGTCTTGATGTTTCTGCACCAGAAACATTAGTCAGGCAGTCTGAGCAGCAAGATGTCACAGGAATACAGTACAAAGCATTTCTCTTCCTCCTTTCTGTCCCACTAGTCCTTCCAACGGCCTCCATGCCACAAAGGGATTATCCTGAACAGCCTCTCAGGGCACATGAGATATTCCCAGCCAATTTCATCAGCAAGCTCTGAGTGCTGCCAGATATCCCTCAAGGCAAGTTAATCTCCTAGTCACATGAGGTAACAATGGACACTATTCTGGAATTATACTAAAATCAAGCCCCTAAATGCCAAAATCCAATTAATGTGGGTACTAAGTAGAAGGTATGAAAAAAAAAATTCACCAGAAAAACAAAACCCCTGCTAACTACATCAAACTCAGTAATATTGATTTTAGCTTGTTTTCACTTCCTTGCATTTCATAATCTACCCTATGAACTCTGATTCTCATCCATTCAAAAACCTCAGATGACATTTTAAATTAATAAAATACTGTGCCTTCACCTTCCAGATACCAGGGGCAAGTGAGCATTGAGGGCCACACACCACAATTGATTCTGAGGCCTTCTACAATGAAAATCACCAATCAAACAGGAAGCTGAAGAATGCTGGAAGAAAATCAGATTACATGTGGAGCTCTCCAGGGGTGCCTCAGAAGGTAATGGCTTCAAAAAGTCTATGGAAAAGAAAGATCTTTTTCCTCATTGATATGATGCAGGATTTGAGAGGCCAGACATCTTTCACTTTGATAAATGAATGGTCTCCAGAGCTGTCTAGCTGACAAAACCACATCCATTAAAATACATCCTAAATAAAAAGAGACACAACGGTACATTTTTCTTAAGGCTGCTATGTACCACACAGATTTGCAATGGGGACTTGACACAGTCCCAGGCATACCTGTGACTCATCATTAGAAATCAGAACAATGGGGATCAGGCTACTGTATCATAAGGATTCAGAAAAATACTGTAATACTTCACATTCTCCTGCATATATTGTATTATCAGAATTTCTTCTGAATAATGTATTTTAGTTTCCCATTACAGATAATTAAAATGTGTTTTGTCTCAATGCAATGTCCAGTCAAATGAAACACTGAAAAGCATGATTAAAAATCAAATCAAAGTATCTAAGGTTTTCCCGTCACTGCTCATGGATATACTCCGCATTCACTCTTTTCTAATTCACTGTCTTTATACATGCAACTTGAAAATAGCTCAGACAATTCTAATTCATAATTGTTATTGGGTACAGCATGCCCAACAGTGACAGAGGTAACAATGAAAGTAATTTATTAATATAAATTGAAAAAAATTATTTGAATACAATGTCACCACCCCCATGCTGTGCTTCTCCAAAGCAGCATGTCTCCCTGAAAAGAAATAAGCACAGCTTAAATGTTATTTAAGTGAGGTTATATCTGGCTTTATTTATCCAAAGCACACTTATCCCTCCCCATGAGCCTCCTCCCTGCAAGACTGCATTTCACTCTTCTGTCTGAAAGAATGCTCCAAGGATAGCGACATGCAATTCCTCACCTCCACAGACACAGGCCAGGGAACTAATTCCTAGCAGTAGTAGTTTGATTCCACATATGGTTTGGCCATAAGGTATTCTTATCTAATTTCTTCCACCAGTCATGGAACACTTACAGTATCAGACTGTCTTCTGGGTCTGTCTTTTATTAAAGACATTTAATAAACGTCTTACTGAGGCATATGAAACATTCATGTGTACATCATATGCTAAACAAGGGCAATGTGAGAAGAGGCCACATTGCCAACTCCAAAAAATGAAGGAAAACATAAAAAACAAATCACATTCTACCAACTACTCCTTTCATTTTTCTTCTTAAATAGATAACATTACTTATGAGCAACAGAGTTTTGGTTTTAACTATGGTTAAAACAGACTCAATCCCAAGTACAGCATTTTGTTCATTGTCACAGGAGATTTCTCTACGTGAAGCAGTTCCAAGACTCAGGGCATACCCAGAGGTTCAGATAAAAGAAATGAAAGGGAATTATCTGAGATGTTCCCCCTCGCAATACTACAGGTGTGTCCAAGTGTTGTTTATTTTAGGCCACCCTGCTCCAGTCCAGATGTAGCCCTGTCGCTGACCTCTAGCAGTTCAAAGGAAGAAAAGGACTAGGTAAAGAACAGTGAACCTGAGAATCATTTCCTGGAACATTACATGAGCCCTCTCAGTTCTTCTATATTTCTTATTTTGAGATCATTCCCTTACCACCTTAAATGAAATTATGCTCTCTACACAACCACTAAATATTATTAAAGCAAAAATAGTTTGATCACTAAATTATAGTCATGCTTTTGTCACAAGCTCTGTCAAATCCTGGCTGCACCGACCCAACAAGCCCCTGAACCCATCACGTCAATACACAGCAAAGACCTGCACAAACCTGTGTCTGAAGTAGTGCAGGAAATAATTCATCACCAAGATAGCAAAAATTTTGTGACAGTCCCATAATTTTTCCACAGAGGACTCAGAGGGACCTTGAGTTAGTTTCCTATAGCTTGAATTGCTATAACCCTTCTTCTCCAGAGTAGGAATGTACGGTTCGAACACCACCTCCTACGCGCTTAAAATTCATTAATCTGTAAAGCAGTTGGCTAAATTAAAGAACTATTTTACTGGACATGAGATATTATCAAGATCTGATAACTCTGATTTAGACTGCTTTGCAATATACCCCCATTTCTCAGCCTTGTCATGCTTCCCAATACCTGATGACTTCTTTCTGAAGTTCTGAACAAAAAGCACTTTCACTGTGATTGAAGAAGGAAACTTGGTAATGCTGAAATCTTCTTCCTGTAATTGACTTGATTAAGGTATGCAAAAGGAGAACCACACACTTTCAAGTTCTAGATCAATGCTAAGTGGCAATTAACAAGTCAGTATTAGGAGGTAATGTCCATCATCACTCTAATTAGCTAAGGAAAAATGTAACATATTTTCCCCCTTCTGTAATAAGAACTGAAGTGAGTTTCCTCTCAACTGGCACTTTTTTCCCAGAAACAGTGGAAAAGCAAGATTTTCTTGTCAGTAGCACTCATAATAACTTGCCTACAACAGAATAACCATGGGCAATTGCCAAAATGATGAGAGGCAACCTGGAACAGAGGCTAGGCAATGTTAAAGGAGTAAAGTAAGTATTTATTAAAGTACCTTGGGCAGCACAAGAGCCCGGCTGTGGCTACACCCAAGATGGACCCAAGATGGATGCAAGACGGATGACTGGTCACAAGCTCTCACACTTTTATAAGTTTTGGCCCGTTTACATACATATTGGTGTCAATTGTCCAATTAAAACTTCAGGTTAGGAAGTCCCATCCTCTCAGATTGCCTTCCTCAATTCACCATTGTTTATACTTCTTGAGCCTAAAGCTGCAACGGTGTCCTTGGTTCTCAAGCTGGAAAAGGATTGTTTTGTCTAACTACCCTGTGAAGAGAACTTGCTAACACTTTACATGAAGTTCAGAATCACATACTAAGGCAGTATAGAATCTAAAGCATATGAAAGCTAAAACTTAAGGCCAAAATTAGTATTAACACTTCCACAGAGCAGCAAGGAAACACATAGTGTTTATGTCAGTGGAGTCAAGAGATGAAAATACAGTGCTAAAGAATAACTTCTACAAAATGTACAACCGAGGAAATACTGACAATCGGAATTCAAAGCTAAGGTGTTTTCCAAAACAAAGCATTCTATAAACCACTGTGTAGTATAAACACTGCATTCAAAGGCAAGATGAACTCAAAATTAGGTCTCAGATGTATCAGCCAGACCCCGGAGTAAAGGGGAGAATAAAAGACAACATCGCCTCCAAATAGGAAGAGCAGGAATTTGTACAATTTTGTACTTTGGGAGAGGCCAAGTATACACGAGAAAATATTAAAATATGTATGACCACTCATAAATATTCATGTGGCTGATGTAATCCCAGGTGTATAAAAGACAGAACCGCCATTTTGTGATTGAGCCCCTGGCATCAAGCCATGGTCACAGTGCTGCCCCTTTTGCTTTGTGTATTTTCATTTGGTTCTCAATAAAAGTTTTATAACTCATTCCCACTCAGGGTCTGAGTAATTTATAACACACATTGTAGTGTTGTAGGAACCCTAAGGGGAGAATGCATTAGAATTGTTATTCAACCATACTAATAAAGCAGCTAACTTAGCCGTCAGGGTGTTAAATCCCTGTTCTTTCAAAATTCTCAGTAAAATCTCTACATAAAGCTTCCGCTCATGGAACATAGCCTGTCCCATAGTTCTGCGTTCGCGTCTTACCTGTCCAGCAAGTAGAGACGACAGATCCCCTCCTCACACAGGTCAGTTTGAACATGGCAGCTGCTGCTGGGGATTCAGCGATTGTGTCCCTTTACGGACACCATTTTGAAGCAGCTTGGAAAAAAACAGAGACCACTTCTTATTCTAGCAGGATCCATCTTAATTACACACACTTCAGTACTTATACGTTTCTGCTATGGAAAAGTCTAGGGAAAGTTCTGGGAAGGCACAAAAGGAAAGACAAAACAGCCACACAACCAAGCACCTGCAGAGCAGATGTTTCTGCCCTTATTGGTCATTCATCCAAACATGCCGCCTCCCAGCATTCCAGGTGGAGAAGGAAAACATTCATACATGGTGTTTATGGCTGGAGTCAATCCTTTGGTATGTACCTTTCCCAAGAGAACAGAGAGCCTTTATCAAAGTCAAGATAAATGTGCCAGGTTGTCATAGTCTTCTACAAAGAGCTCTCATCAAGGTCGGGATGGCTGCAGCAGGCCACTGCTTCTACAGATAATGCTCTTTATATTAGACAAGTGATAATTTGAAGGACCACAGAGGCTATTGGACACAGAACACTGTGACTACTATAGCTGGTCTATAGCTGCACAGATAATTTGACCGAACACCAACTTGCCCAGCCAAGCTTGATAAAGAGTAGAGGTAAACAAGTCCATAGGTTTGAAAGTGATAGGCTAAATTCAAGCTCAAACAAGGGGACCCCAGCCAATCCCTTTGAACCATGAATGCATCCATATCACTGGCCAGTGAGCTGGGCAGATATAAGACCTTTGACTAATCATATCTGTAAGAGCGCGAGAAGACCTTTGTAAACCAGAGACTGGAACACTGCTTTTGTATGCTGTTCATGCATTCCTTAGCTGCAAAATACCAGAACTTCTAGAGAGTGATGTAAGCCTGGCATTCTGATTCTTAAGAAGGTCTGTATTCACTTTCAGTAAACAGTATGGCCCAGCATAGCCAAACATTCTGCACCATAAATTTCTTGTCTTTAAATCTCTCAAGCTTGACCAAGTAACAGTTCTCTCTGGGCCTCGGATCACTGCCGTATACCCTGAGTGGTACAGAGTGTCTGATGCTAAATTCCATAGATTTGTGTTCAGGATTACTGGAAGCAAGCTGATAGTCCTCCCTCTCCTAGCAATGGCACTCTGCATCCTGCTCAGCAGAAATATTTCCACTTCCAAATTAGGAAAACCAGGAATTTGTGGCCCAAGCAGAAAAATTTAGCCAAGAAATACCCAGATTGCTATTGTAAAGAGAAACTCAGTAAGTCAGTGGCAGTGTGAATGAATAAGATGCAGGAAATAATAGTCAGTACAAAAAGACAGGAGTTTAAAGACAGCTTCCACTTACACTTTCTGCACATTTTTAAACTACCCATCTGAAACTCAGTAGGATGCAGGGAGTTTTTTTGTGTGTGTGTGTCAAATGTCTTGAACACCACAGGCCTCTCCACCCAATAATTACTATAAAATCTGTTATTAAAAAGCATTTGTAGACCCATGTTTTTAAATCTCCAAGGTGAAATACAGGTAAGAGGTCAGGTTGGCTCATAACTCAAAGAAATACTGAACAAGTTTGGCAATAAAATTCTTCCACACTTTTTAGCTCATTTAATGCACTGGACAACTGGTAAAAAAATGGGTTAAGCTTAGACAGAAGCCCTACTTATTCCAATGTCAGCATGCTCAGTGGATTTCTTGCAAAAGCTGCTGGAAATACTTTGCTAAGACAAAGCAGGTGACCTAAGTGTCCATGTAAGTGCTTTAACAATGGCAGATATGTATATTTTGTACTATTTACATTTGTCATTGTAACATAAAACTTTGAAACAAGGTGAAATTCCAATAGCATTTCTGAGGAATTATAAATTGCAGATGAAACTTAAAGTGTTAAATGGGGAAGGGAACATAGAGTATATCCTTGATGGTCACTTGCAATACCAAAGAATGAAAGAGGAAATGCATAGAGGCCTGGAGGACTCACAACGATAATTAATCTCCGCTTTATAACTGAGAGGTGACTGGAAATGCAAGTACCTTGATTATGTAACTTGACCAGTGTGGACAGTTGGAAAGCTGGCCTAGACTGTTGGGGATGAGAGCAGCTATTGGCTGGTTGACTGGGTGGCAACTGGTTCAGCCAATGTGCAGTCCTTCTCATCTATATAAGAAGAACTGTACTTAATAGAAGTTGGCTGTTGTGCAAGAACCCAGTGTGTCTTGTCACTTGTCTGTCTCCTAAACTGTGACAGAAATGTTCAAAGTATATATAGATATACTTTTGCATAGGGTGTCTTTTTACTCCTATGACGAATCATTCTGAATCCACTGTCTGTGTACAGCCTGCTCTACAGTTACATAATCAGAACTCAGAGATAAGTCAGATAAAAATTAATGACCTCAACTAATACTGCATCATTTGGGGGGTAGCGGGGGAGACAGGGGCTCTTTATGTGTAAACATACAAGGAATTGTTTTCTTTTTTACTTTTTTAGGAAAAGTATGGCAAATATTGTGTGAGCAAATATAACTAAGGTACTCTGACTCATAAATATTAGTATCAATGCTTAGATTCTAAATATATATAAGGGTGTCTGCATGAATAGATAGCATATATTTCTATAAAAGGGTAAAATTTTCACCATTTTTTCTACGTCAAATCTTGATAGGAAATTCAGGTCTCAATTCGTGTGCTGGTTGTAGAAGTTCAAGGTTTTTCTTCTGGCTATGTACAAATATATTCTGAAATGTCAGGACATAAGGCAGTATTAACCCAGTACAGAACTCATAAACACATTCTGGTCCCTGCTTGAACAGTCTTGGTGAGCTACACAGAGTGCTCGCTCATTTCACAAACACTTTGGTAACTTCTGGAAGGAAATGACATTGAATTCTGATTGCACATAGAAGATACCACTGATGGCAATGACAAATATTTTTTGTTGCCTGCTATAAACATACAAAACTTAAGCAATTAAATATTCCAGGTCTGCTGTATATTGACAATAGAATAGGGAGATTAGTTTGAAGTAACAGACAATAAGCAACTGCTATCTACATTAAAAATTGTTATGGAAAGTGAAGGAGAAAAAGTTAAGGTCATGTTTTGTATTGCAGCTAACAAGAAAGGTTCTGTTTTTTTATTATGAATGGAGAGTATAAGAGCAGTATAAAATACAATCCTCTAACAGAGGCCAAAATTATTTCTGTGTGTTCCTAGCAAATCTTTTTGACTGTTACAAAGAAAGAAGGCTCCTGATGACTTTGAAAGAGTGGTTAATACTAGGCACAGCAGAAAAACTTTTTTTTTCTCTCCTCAAAAGAAGGACATTTTCAAGGCACACAACATTGTTCCACCACTGAACACTGAAAAACAATGCACGTGTCTTCTATAAATATCATCAATCTGGTTTGGCTATTAGTCACACACAGCACTTGGTTATGCAAAACACACAGGCATATTGTGGGGACACATCTCAAACTGCACAAAATCCTTCTATTCACATAGAAGAGAAAGTCGGGTTTTGCATGAGCTCATACAAGCTTGTCTTGCAGGAATGCAAGAATACAGTTGTTTTGTCTGGGAATATGAGGATGAAGGTGTTTTTTTAGCTTAAGCAACGTGGCTTGACTTTCTTTTCCCCCCCTACTCAAATTCACACAGATCCATTTGTACTCAAAAATAACTGTTTCATATTCTAGGAAGCTCTTTGGGGGGCATATTGTTTCACTGTTTGACCATATTTCTGATATGTGGAAAATTTAGTGGAGAAAATGGAAAAGTGAGACTATGGAAGAGAGATGTCACTACTTCCAACTAAACTATTTCCTGATGTAATCTTTCACATCCACACTCCTGGAACAAGCCCATACTCCTTCTCTCCCCTATATAGATTTTTTTGTTTTGGTTTGGTTTTTTGTTTTGGTTTGGTTTTTTGTTTATTTACAGCACTATAGTCAGTAATCATCTTACACCAAGAATACCTAAAAGCTAGCAAGATTATGGGCTTTTTGTTGAAGAATAAAACAAGTATTATATATTTCTATAGAACTGTTGGAGATTGAGTTTTTGTTTTTTACTGTGTGAGTTTGGAGAATTTTTCCCATTGTGATGCGGGCAGGTAGGGTGGAGTGGGGCTTCCCAAGGGGCATGCGGGCTTCCGGGGTCGGGGGGCACTCGTGTTTCCGGCGGATTCGGTGCAGAAGAGACCCCCGTCTGCTCGCACGTGGCGAGGAGCCAGGAGAGCGGACTCCGCTGCAATCAGCTGTCCTGCATCTGCCCTGTTACCTCGGAGGGACTGCTGACCACCAGAGACTAACCGGTGAGCGAGGAGCTGCCCCTCTCCAGCCTGCTCTTACCTGGGACGCAGCACAGCCGCTGCTTTCCCGTCTCCCCTCCCGCCTCCGCTCCCGCGTGCTCCTGCCGTGGGGCCGGCCCTGCCGTGTGTCCGGGACTAAAGAAAGGACTGGAACTGGGTTATTTCTTCTGTTTTTGTTGGTAATTTTAATAACTGCTGTTGTTTTTCTGCTTGTGCGGTTATATATATATATATATTAATAAAGAGCCGTTATTTCTACCCTTATCTCTGCCTCAGAGTCCTTGATTTCAAATTCTCTATTTCAAGAAAGGAGTTTCTGCCTTTGTTGACAGGCACCTGTCCCAGAAACCAGGACAAGAACAATGTCAACATCTTTATATAATAACTGTAGTATTACTTTGCTGTGTTGGCAAGCCAAATATGTTGTGTGAATTTACCTCAAGCTGAAGAGACCTCGCCTGATCCTCAGAAGTTTAAATTATTGTGTTTCACTGATTTGAAGTGCTTGATTCTAGAGAATCAAGGCAAAAATAATACCCTGTTTTTGACACATATATTGTGAATCAAAACAGCATCTTGAACTGGATTTGCAGAAGGCTGAGGCTGAAAAATCACCTATAATTATCCTTTCATCTTGTAGAAACACATTCCAGTCATATTTTGAACTGCTCATGGGGAAAGTAAATTCATGCCTTCTCAAAGTACCTGGCAGAAGATTTCAGAAGGAAGAGTCAGTAAGAAGAAGCTGAGGTCCCTGCACTGACAGAGAGACCTAACTCCTCTGATAGTTACAGCTGCCCATCCACCTTCACTTCTTTGATGTTCACCTTCCTTTAGCTCCTCAGGTGGCTGCATCCCAGGCCTGACCTGGCTGGCTGTACATAGTTCTCATGGAGGGATTTCTCTGCCAAGGTCTGGGCTCAGGAGCATTTTCATGAGCAGCTGTAGCAGAAGGTCTTGCAGGGTGTGGTAACCAATACCAGAGGCAACTGGATCTTTGGCAAATATCAATTTGTATTACAACCTGTAGTAACAGAACCCTCCTACATTTCATCCCAAGTGTTAATAATGCTTGTATCTGCGGGTAGCTCTGGTATACAGGAGGCCTTGGAATTAAGAATGAACAAGCTTGGACCTGAATAACATTGCATTAAATTGAAATGTTAAAGCACACAAAGTAATTGGCATAAACCATTCAAAGGTAAACAACATTCTATTGAAGCTGTTAGCACTGTCACTGCACCTATTTTATTTGTGGTATCTACAGATCACAAACATCTCTTTTATTACCTCCCATCCTTAATATAAAGAAAACAAACCTAAACCTCATTGGTAGCATAACTAATGTAATTAGCTCACTACCATTCTTTTCTCCCCACATAACTATAACTTAAAGGGAAGACAATCTTTCCCAAAACTCATCCTAACCCTTTCTCTGTTCAAGTTCAGATATTGACTGAATCTCATCTAATTGAATTGTGTCACCTCACAAGGTGGTAAAACAGAACATGGGGAACACTTACATTACAAACATAATTTGAAAGATATTTACTCTGTTATTAGCTTGCTATTTGTCCGAGCAAACAAAACACTTGCCTATAACACACAAAATCATCCTTGTCTTCCATAATTTATTCCCAGGCTGGTATACTGCAGAGGAACCTGCTTAGACCCTAGAAAGGACAGGATTACAAAGATAGCCAAGATCATTTACATAGTACCAGTATGGGGAAAGGCCTTTACTAGGAGGAAGTCACCTGCTCACTACAGCTGCAGAGGAACCAAAATGTAAGAAACTGGTTGTTCCCTTGGCACCACTGTGATGCTTTGACCTGTTTCTCCTGTTAGCAAGATCCTGAGTCTCTGGGGGTTCCCAAATTCCCAAAAGACTTCCCACAACTGTGGCCAAATCAGCCTAAACCATACTGATATCAACTGCACTGCAGTACTGGGATATTCTTGGGGATTAGTTTTAACATAGTCCTCTTGGCCATTTTCTCCTGAGATGACACTCTAGAGGACAAAGAGATTTCCTGATTTCTTCTGAAAAAACTACTGGAGATTTGCGGCTGTGCTTCTTCTTGCTATCAGCCATTCCACAGAATCTTTTCTCTTTTTTTTTTTTTTAATTTTAGAACATTGTAATTAAATATTCATTGACATTTGCTTTGAAACTGTAGGTATTCTTTCACCTAACTAATGCAGTGTATACTACTGTCTTGGGGATGGTTTTTATCCTATATCACTTTTCGTTTTGTTTTGTGTCCAGTGTAGTCGCTGTCTCCTCCCCTCGTCCTAGCTCTGGGAGTATCAGGATGGGTGAGAGCCAGCCCAGAACTTCCAGTGAGAGCAGAGGAGGGGCGGTGGTCTCCTCTGGTGGGGTAATCGGTTCAATGGTCTCTGTAGGGAAAATTCTGCGTAAACGTCATGAAAATTCCATGAGAATTCCTTGAAAATATCGTGGAATTACCGTGAAAATTCAGCGAAAACGTCTGGAAAATGTGGCAAAAAATCCGTGAAAAAGTCATGACAATGTAGCGAAAATTCCATGAAAATTCAGCTGATGTGTCTCTGCACGTGGATAATGGTAGGCGCAGCTGGCGGGACGAGATGGAGAAGGGGCTTCCTTTACAGACTCACAGACGGTGCTGATCCTGGTGCCTCCGCTCTGGATAGCGAAAGGAGCTGAAGCAGGAACCTCAGGAGAAGCAAGCTGGAACGGCAGGGCAGGCTCACCCAGAGGTAGCAAGCAAGAGGGGCAGCAGAAACTCCATAGCTGCAGGCTGGATAGCGGGACCTCCCGGCAAGCAGGGGGTGAAAACCTACAATGTAGCGCAAACCCGAAGCAACTGCAGAGGTACAGTGGCGCTAAGGTAGCAGCCCGGCTCCCGATTATGGCAGGGAAAGGCTCCCCGGATTTCTCACCGACTCTGGCTGGTCCCTCGAGTCTAAGCTGCCGGGGCATGGGGAGGGGGATAGCCCCCAGTAGGAAACGAGGGTATTTCCCGGGTGCTGGCACGGCACACACTGGCTCTGGGATTCCCGACCGCAGAGCAGCAGAGAAAGCAAGCCAGCAAGCCCAGCCACAGTGCCAAATTTAAAAACAAAACAAAACAATACAAAAAAACAAACACCCAAACAAACAGAAAAACAAAAACAAAAACAAAAAACCACAAAAACAAACAAAAACCCAAAAACCCCCAACACACAAAGTAGCAGTATCCCTGGTCAGAGATACCAGTCGTGTGGTCAGTCCAACAGCTCACCCTGAAAAGGAAGGGTCTGCCCCTCGCCCCGCCTCCAACTCTCTCCAGAAACCCCTGCTTGGCTCCCATTCATCGCAATAGTCCCGGAGCCAGGGAGGATCGAGGGGAGGCGGGGGAGGCGGGGCTGAATCAGTGGCCATCCTGAAATAAGAGAAAACAAAACAGACCCCCCAAAATGATATGGGTTAATAAAACATCCCCAAGACATGGTTCCACACAGAAAAAATGTAGGACCGAAATGTTTCCCATAAACGGCCCAGGCAGTTTAACAGAGAAATTCCTCATGATCACATCAGTAATAGGGAGGAATTATTGTTCACCAGAACCTGATAGTCCTAGGCACTGATGACATACAGGAAGTGCGTGTCTAACCCCAGATATCAAAGGACATCTCTCCCCCTTTTCCCCTAGGCTTTTAAAACTACCTACAAGGAATAACACATCTCCTCCAACAGTCCCAAAAGAGAGCAGCACCTCTATTCGTTCTTGCCAGCATTGAAAGGAGTTGAAAACTCATTGAAGTAGTATGTTTAACTATATTTTTTATGGTCTATTTGCCATCCTCTGTATTTCATTACATTTTACACACCAGAAATTCACACAAGGCAAATGAAATCTAGTCTTGGTTTCATAATCTTTCTTAGCATAATTTTCTAAAATAGTGATACACAGGACTCCTTTAACATATGAAACATAGAACTCTTTAACATAAGTGCTTTAGTATAAAGTATGGACTAATAAAAGTTGGATGTTGGCTGCTGTGCTCAACCGCAACTGCTTTTGCAAGACAAAAAGCCTAGCCCTGGAAGGGTCTGTGATGATAAATGAATGAGAAATGCTATGCCTAACACTAACTGCTCTTGAAAAAACAAACCCAAGTGGACTGGGATGATAAGGGAACAGAATGTAAGCTAATGGGTTTGGACAACTGCTTGTCTACAGAGCAAGGGCCTAGCCCCCATGGGCTAAGCAATAAGGAGGAAGACACATGCTAACTGCTGTTTTCATGACAAATAGAAGAGCTGTCACAAAAAGGTAGAAAAATGTAATAGGAGAATATGAATATAATCAATAAGCAAGTATAAATTAAGCATCACCAATATAGTAACAAAGTGTGTAATTGTAGAATTGTGTATTAGCAAAATAGATGTGATAGGTGTATTAAAAATAGTGTGCTGTGTTTATAACCCTTAGACAAGTTCAAAAAACTCTTCAACCTAGAATTTATAGCAATGACTAGCTGAGTAAATTCTTCTGCCTGAGCCTCATGACTCCTAAGCTTAATTAAATGGGTTATTTTCCCTCAAGTCTTGATCCTGTAGCTTCCCTGATTGATGGACTGGAGTGGGAACCCAAAGAGCAAAATGCAGTTTTATGTTGATAATACTCAAGCTATTCCACATTCCTTTCGAAAATAATTAATTAGCTGCCAGGGCTGCAGTTACCATAGGTAACTCTAAAAGTGAGTACATGCCCACCAGGAGTTCTCAAACACTACACCAGTATAAACAGAACAAAACATTACTTTGCATTTCTGGCATTTGTGCTCAGTGACATCTAGTCAGCATGCTGTATTTTTGATGAATGTCTCTTAATTACACTGTCAGTAACATTATCTCTGGTATTTATCTCTCCCTATTTGCATTATTCAGTCGTGTATATGCAGTTACCCTCATGTGTTAGTCATCTTAGCTGTCCCTCATTACTGTTCCCCAGGACACAAGGCATCTTGATTATTTCTCTAGTTTTTATCAGAATGCATCCATTACCTCTGACTGGATCTGCCCCTAGTGTTTTCCTCAGTGCTTCACAACAGAAGATTTTCCATTTATTCTCTAAATGACCTTGGCCTTTGGAAGCACTTTGCAAATCCAGTATTGATGGCATCTGTTTCCTTAGACTTGATCAGTGTAGTCTGGTGGGGGTCAGAGTGCAAATCTTTCATTTCAAGCCTATTAATCAACTTTCAGGATAGTTTACTCTTCTTATACAATGACCCTTAATACTCTCCTAGACACTGTTCTTCGTATTATCTCCTTTCTCTATGATTTTTTTTAGTCTCTACATTCTTCTATAGCTTTGTTGTATGCTTCTGCATGTCAGCATTAACTAGCATGTTTATATTTTCCCTCTGTGCAAGCCTCCATCACTCCACCTGATAAAAGCCTGCTGTTTTTCTCACTTTCAGTCAAGCTCTGAAGATATCTCAGTTCCACTGCACTGAATAACTGAGTTTTTTGCATGAGTTTTTATTTTGGTTTTGTTTTGTTTTCTAATCCAACTCCCTAAATTTTTTCTTTATTTTTGTCATTAAGGCTTGCAGGCTTCTTTCAATTACAGAGCAAATAGCTTTAACTGATGGTGTCCTGGTTTCTGGGACAGGTGCCTGCCAAAAAAGGCAGAAACTCCTTTCTTGAAGTAGAGAATTTGAAA